>JABSSW010000070.1:0-194415 GCA_018902385.1 Physcia stellaris
ATATATAACGAAATTTGCAAAACAATTAATTTTGCAATTATTAATTTAAAAATAATATTGTTTTTGTTATACATTTTTGATGCAATGTTTTTTACATTTTAATAATTATTATAATCATCAAATTAACATTATTCGTGTATAATTGACAATCAAACAATTGAATGTTTTTAACGATTGAACGAAAAAAATTCGTTTTTCAAAAATCAAAATTGAAACGAACGATCGATCGAAATTAAAAAATTTACAATATACAATTAAATATCGCAATTCAAATTGATTGTATTGTCACATTATCACGTATTGTTCAATTTAAAAAACGAATTCGAATTTGAAAATTTATCAAAAAAAAAAATTTCAAAACAAAATTTCAAAAACAGATTATCTCGATGCAACGAAAAGTTTACAACATACGACATACGACTTCATTGCATTCGATTTCGTTAATATTTTCAACGACAAACGTCAATCATTTCAAATTTTCGATTATTTATAACAGTAACGACAAATCAAAAACGTCAAAACGATTGAAAAAGTTTGCGCAACTTGTCAAAACATTCATACAGAATGAATTTTTTACAATTCATATATTATATTCAAATCATCGAATAACAATTTCAATACAACGATTTTCGTCGTTTTGTTTTTAATGTCGAAATCAAAAATTAAAATATCAAAATATTTTCAAAAATTGATTAAACGATAATTTGATAAAAACATAATAAAATAATTTCGTCAGAAAATTTTATGACGATTTCAACAATAACAAATGATTTCAACAAAAACACGTGTTTGAATTTTGTTTGAATATAATAATATTCAAAATCGAAACGACGATAAAAAATTCACGTTAAATAAAATTAACAAAAAATCAATTAAAATTTTTGCATCGATGACGTTTCGATTATAATTAAATGCAAATGAAATAAACAAAATTGTATTTAAAATTATACAAAAAATTCATATTGATCAATAAAACAGATGTTGATTTTGCAAGAATTAATCATGAAAAACGAACAATCATTGAACGAATTAATCATTTTCGAACAAATTTACATCGCATATCGAAAATTTCAATAAACAACAAACAATAATAGCAACGAATTTTTTTGCGACGAATCACATTGACGTTATTATCAAATATTGTCGCATGAAATTTTCATGATTAATTGCAATAAATTTCGTGATATGTATAAAGTCACAATAATTTGAATACAAAAAACAAAAATCAATTCGAAAAATAATATTTTCGTTGAATTCAAAACAATTTCATTTCAAATTTTTATTCACGATGTTGCGACATTGAACAACAATCAATTCAAATCGTTGACGTTTGTTTCGTACGAATATAATTTTCGAACGAAAACAATCGCAAACGTTTTTAAAAAAAAATTTAAAAATTGATTTAAATCAATCGATATCGTGAAATTATTTCGAATGCAATTATTGAAAAATCAAAATGAATATATCGATCAAATTCGATTTTGACATTTTGTGATACAAAACTTTTTCATCATGAATCGTTTCGAATATTTCGAGTCGAAAAAATCAATCGATTTTATTATTTATAATTAAAATAAAATTTTCGATGTATTTGTACGAATATTCGAAAACGAAAATACGATTTCGCATGAAACACAACTCGAACAATGATTTCGTATAGATTTAATTTTATCGAAAATCAAAACATACGCAAAAATATCAATAAAAAACATACGAGTCATTAAATTTAAAAATGTAAATTTGACGAACATACAATTTGTTTAACGAACATGCACAAACTTGACGAACATGCGATATGTTTGACGAATTCGCAACGAATCACAAACGTACGATAAATCAAAAACAAACAATAAATTCGAAACAAAACAAAAAATTATTTCATTATTTTATTTATTTTATCGACAAATGATTAACAACATTGAAAATTTATTTTAACAAAAATAAAATATCAATTTATTATTTGATCAATTCGACGAAAATCTCAATTTTATCGTTTCGTTTTTAAAGATTATTTGATCATTATAATTTTACGAAAATCGCAATTTGAATAAATTATATAATTGCACGAACAATGTGTTTCGCATCAAGTTTTCATATAATCGAAATTTGCAACATACAGAAAACAATAAATATAAACGATGTCGAAACGAAATATATCGTTCAACGAAAACTCATTATTTATACAGATCGTATGATTGCGCACGAATAACAAATTTCGTAATTGCGATTTTTCATATGATTAAAATATATGACATACAACAAACATTGCATGAAAAAAAATATAAACGCAAAATTGTTGAAATATGACAATAAACGTTGAATACATTTATTTTTTGTTTCATTGATTCGTTTGCGAAATAGATTTTTGACGAAACGTTTGAATTGATACGTATAATGTATTCAGACAATACGATTATATAATATATAACATAAATCGTTAAAGTTCGTTTTTTCAATGAATATGCAAACGCGAAAACAAAATCTCGTCGTTTTTTCAATGAATGTGCAAATGCAACGAAATGAATTATTATACGAACAACGAATTACATTAAAGAATTCGACAAAATTTCATAAATATAAATCAAAATAAATGATTAATCGCGTCGACGAAACGTATTTTCGAAAATATTTATTTTGCAATATTTCAATACGATTAAATCGTTCACGTGAAAATCGATGTCAAGAACAAAACAAAAAATTTTATTTTAAATCATAATATTATCGAAATTTCAACAAACACGACAAACGATCAATAGAAAAATCATTGAGAAAAAAATTTCAAAAATAATTGTTAATTTAACGTTTTTGCGACGATTTTTGCAAACAAATCGATCAATTCGAGTTTGTTAAATAAAAATTTTTTATTTTTTTTCAAATTTGTCGATATGATTCAAACAATAATGCAAAAATCATGTTATAAGAAAATTATAAATTTTTCGAGAAATTTCAATGAACGAAAAGCAAATATTTCGTGTTCGAATGAATTTCAAATAAAAAAAAATTATAAATTTTTCGAAAAACTTCTGACAACGAAAAATTAATTTTTCGAAATGATTTCGTTTTCGTTTTCGATTGTGCATCAAACGTGATCGTCGATAAATATAATAATATTAATAATGCGTGAATTTTCGAATCAAATCAATGTATGATTGAACAAAAACATTTTTAAAAATTTGAAATGTAATAAATATTGATGATGATTTCAAATTCATAAACGATTTAATAATTCATTGTCGCAAATCTCGTGTGCAATTGTGAAACAAAAATTAATTATTTTTGATATAATCACGTTCGCATTGACAAAAATAAACGAAATTGAAAATTTAACATGCAATTGCTTTACGTGTTATCAAGTTTTAATAAAAAAACGTCGACAATATAGACAATTCTTGATCGAACATTTCGATGAAAACATTTTGAAATCAATACGAAAATATTGTAAGTCGAACAGAAATTATAAAGAAAACGTCGTCAATACAGACAATTTTTGATCGAATTTTCGATGTGAAACGCATTTAATCGAACATTTTGTTAAAAAACATTTTAAAACATATGTAATCGAATTAAACAAACGAAATAATTCGTCGAATATCGAACACGATTTTAAATGACATGCAAACACGATCGAAAATTGCGAAACAAATGAGTCGTTGCAAACATTTCGTTAAAATTTGAACATGTAAACAAGAAAAAAATTATTAAAAAAAATTGCAAAATATAAAATCGTTACAAACATCTTGTCGAATTCATGTATATTTTCACATATAATGCAATAAAAAGTCAAAAGCGAAATATAAATTCATTGTCAAATATTTCGTTCGAATTGAAACATACGAATAAAAATTATAATTTAACATGTACACAAAATTATAAATTGCAAAATAAAATCGTTGCAAATATTTTGACAAAATTTAAATATGCGAACATAAATTAAAAAATTGCGAACAAACGTTTTATGATAAATTATCATTTTAATTCAACGAACATTGACATAAATTATTTTTATATAAATTTCATAACAAACAATCAAAAAATAAAACATGAATTGCGCATTTCAAAATGATAATCATAATAAATTTCACACGCAACACAATTTCATGACTTTTTCTCATTGTATGAAACATAATAAATATTGTTTGTTATGACAAAATTGTTTACAAAACATACACGAACAAAACATACATAATTTAACGAAAACATCATCGTTCAAAATTTTGTTGAAATTTTAAATTTACAAACAAATTTGCGAAAAATCGCAATATTGTTAAAAATGCATATTTTAAAAATGCAAAAAAGAAATAAAACTTTTTTTATTCAAAATATTCAAAAAATGAATTCATCGTATAAATACACAAACACAATAACGTTTTTCGTGTTTTGTTTTCAAAAAAAAATATGATTAAAAAAATTTCGTTAAAAACAAACATTTAGAATTTTTGCATCAATTACAAGACATTGATATTGATAAAAAATACAATTAAATAACGAATAAATCGTGCAACAAATTCAAATCAAATTATATAACGAAAACGTATTTGAAAATCAATAACATGACAAATTCAATTTTTTCGATGATACAATTGATTCGAATAATTTGACATTCAATATTATGTCGCGTTCAAAATTAATCGTGTTTTGTAAATGCAATTCATTTGATAAAATATTGATTCAAATAATCATATTAATAACGCGACGCGATAAACGTTTTCGTTTTACAATCAAAAATAAATAATCAAGTCTCGAACAAATTATACAACGAGAAGATATTTGAAAATCACTAACACGAAAAATACAATTTTTCGATGATACAATTGATTCGAAAACAATTCAATATCATGACGCGTTCAAACATTCAACGTTCAACAAATATAATTTTTTTGACGAACAATTGATTTGAATAATCACGTCACGATTTCATGTTACGAACTTTGTGTTGTTTATTGTTTAGAATTTACGACGTATGAAAAATTGAATCGTTTTAAAAACATTTTCAAAAATTGTTGTTTAATTTAATCGAACGTTGAATAATGAATGAAAATGTAAAATGAAATCAAAAAATCGAAAAAAATTTCGAAATTTGATATCGAATGCAATCGCGTTTATTCGACGTTTTTCGAATTTAACAATTTTTTTTTCGTCAATTCATCGATTTCGTTATATAAATAAAAAAAATAAAAAATATGAAAATATAAATCGATTCAAATTCAAATTTTATTATCATTCAACTAGTTGTTAATCATTATATCGAAAATCGTAAATTGTACGAAATCAAATTTTCGATATTGAAAATAACAAACAATTGAATTATTCAATTATGTTTTTTTTTGAATTATTCACGAAAATAATTTTCAAATTTTTAACGCAAATTGATAAAAATCGAAATAAATCATAAAATATTCGATGCGAAAATCACGATTATAATAATTTTTCAAATTATAAAATTTTAAAATACGAAAATCGCGATCACAACGATTTTTCAAATTTTATGAATGCAACATATGAATTCAACATATAAAATATGTTTATAATTTCAACAATAATTCAAATCAAATAATATTGTTATTTCAAAAAATTTCGATAATTAAAAGAAAACGTGTGTAAAAAATTCAAAATTCAAAATTTGCAAAAAGTGCGAATCGAATTTCGATTGTCAAAAATTTAAATCAAACAAATTCGAAACATCAATTTACGAAACGATTAATTTTATCATATCAATAACACGACACGTTTAACGATTAACGCATAAATATTGATGCGCAAAAATTCAAAAATTCGTACAATTAAATAAATAAAACGAATATATACAACGAAATTTGCAAAACAATTAATTTTGCAATTATTAATTTAAAAACAATATTATTTTTGTTATACATTTTTGATGCAATGTTTTTTATTATGATATATTTAAAATAACATATTAAATCGTATTGTTTTAATTTATATACAAAATTAATCGAATAATATTTCGTTTTTTTTTCGTTTTTTTAAATCGATTTTTTTTTATTTCGATATATTAAAATCATTTGTTTTCAACAATCGAAAATAAATTTCAATTTTATTAAAAAACAAATATTGTTATTATAAACATTTGTTTTGTTTTATTTATAATGATTTTTGATTTTTTGAAAAATTAAATATTCGAATAATTCGATATTTGATATTTTGTTGCACGTAATAAATTAATATAAAAATTAAAAATTATATTTATAATGCGTTATTTGAAAAACATAAATAAAATTTAAACAATTTAAAAATTAAAATGAAAAATAATGATATAATGTATTGTTTAAAATTGACAAAAAATCATTTATTATATTATTATTATTTTATAAAATATTGTTATAAATCGAAATCGATTATAAACAATATAAAAATTGACAATATTTTGTTGCGTCATATTTGACAAAAATTTTGTTTTCGTTTTATATAATTTTGATAATGATTCGACAACAAAATTGTCAAAAATATACATAATTTGACATTTCGCGTTTTTTAAATGTTAATCGATTCATTTTTTTTACGCATTACAAATATCGATATAAAAAACAAAATTCAAACGCAAATTTAAATTATATAAATTAATTATTCAACAAAATTAACGTTATGTTTAAATAATTGTAATATTATTGTTCACAAATATTTTCAAAATGTTTCGAACAAAATAAATATTTTTTATTTAAAAAATTATTCGTTTCGCATGAATAATGTTCGTATAAATTATTTTATAACAATTAATTATAAAAATAATGCGTGAAAATAATGCATTTGATTTATTTTCAAACATTTTTGTAACAAACGTTTCGATATTGTTTTATAAAATTTCAAAAATCGATATTTGAATTTTGATATTCGTTTTTATATTTTATATCAATTTTTTCACAAATTTTGCGAACGTTTTTTTTTGCAATTAACAATTCAATAATTTTTTGAAAACGTTTAATTTCGCGTAATGCAATTATTTCAAATTTTGTTCGTTTGTATTTTTATTGATATATTAATCAATATTCGATAATAACATATAATTTGAATACGTTATCGATTTGTTCGTGAATTTTTTTTAATTAATGAATTCAAACGTTTTGCAATTGATTTTTTATTCAATTTATTCGCAAATTTAAATGCAAAAAATTTCGACGAAAAAAATTTGAACACAAAAAATTTGAACGTAATAAATTTGAACGCGATAAAAATTAATTTTTGTAATTTTTTTATTGACGTTTTGTTTTTGTTTATATCAATGTCATTATTTATTCGTCGATTTGTTTTTTTTATGTAACGTTTTTCGATTTGTTAATTTGTGCATTATTTTGACGTATTATTTAATTTATTCAAAATTCGATTAGTTTTATTGTTATTTGTTTCAATATCGTAATCATTATTATTTTCGAATTGATTTGCATTCGAATTTTCATTTTTATCAAATATTTCTTTATTCGATTTATTGTTTTCGACATTTTTTTGATTTTCAAATTTTTGAATCGTTTTCATTGCGAATTTTTTTGAAATTTTCGTATTTTTAACAATTGTTATAATTTGTTAATTTATGCATTATTTTTATGCATTATTTGATTTATCAAAAAAAAAATTATTATTATTATTGATATTATTATTGACATCAATAATTTTATCATTTTTCGTTTTTTAAATTTCGTATCGATTGTCGTTTGAAATTTGCGCATCACGTTTTTCAAAAATTTAAATTTGAACGATTAAATATTCGTCACAAACGAAACAAACAAATCAATTTTCGCGATCATAAATTTTGAAAACTATTAATTTGTTCATTATTTTTATACATTATTATTTATTTATGTTTTGAATATCATTCGAATTATTTTTAATATTATTTTCGTTATTTTTAATATTTGTTTCAAAATTGACAATATCGAAAAATTGATTTATAAAATTGATGACATCGATGTTATTCGACGAAAACATAATTCAATTTTCGCGATTCGAATACAAATTCAAATATTTTAATTAATGTTAATTAACGCATTATTTTCATGCATTATTTTATTTATTTATGATTGTCACAAATGAAAATTCAATAAAATTGTCGACGATTTTGAATTTTGACATGCGTTTTATCGAAATTTGTTTAACAATTAATAAATTCATTTTATTGCGATTCAAATTTGTTTTATTTGCAAACGATACACACGTACGAATATCATCAAATAAAATATTTGATTAAATTTATCGTATCGAAATATTGTTTTTAATTTCAACGTTTAAATTTTTTCGATAAACGCAACAATCGCGTGTCGACAATTTTCGATCGATTTTTTATAATATTTTCAATTTTCTTTCGATATTGATAAATCATTTCGCATATTTAATTATTTTTTTGTGTAATATTCGTTATTTTTCGTTTTATCATTTACGTTATAAATATTTTAAAATTGCATGTATTATCATATCGCATTATCGATGTTAATTAATTTCATTGCAAATAAATTTTTAAATTTGACGATTAAATATCATTTTGAATTTTCACGATTGTTTTTTTTTTTGTTTTCAAATATAATTCAATTGTTTATCGTATTACGTTTGTTAATGATTTCAATCACAAATTTGTTTTCAATTTTGTTGATTATTTCGTATTGATTTATATTCGACGTACGTTTTAAACATTATTCAAAAATAATATATTATTTTGTCGCATTATCGTGTTGATATTTACGTTCAAAATATTCGAATTCGCACAATTTACATTTGTTAAAATTTATTTAACGAATTCAAAAAATGTTGTTAATCGCGAAAAAAAAATGATCGAAAATTTAAATCAAATTTTACAAAACACAAAATGTCAATAATTTCGTTGTGTTTAAATTCAAAAAAAATTTGATAAAATTTGTTGTTGAATTTAAATTTGATAAAAAAAATCGCAAAATTTAAAAAAAATGATAAAAAAAATATTCGATATTCGTATTGAAAACGATAATCATGATAATGCAATCGAATAATACATATAAAAATTGCGATTTTTGATTAATTTTTAACACGTTTTTTAAAAAATGAAATTTATTAACAAAACAAAATTCGAATTTGAAAAAAAATGACAATTATATTGTGTATAACAATTATTGCAAATACATTTCATAACAAAACAATTTTCGAATTCAAAATTTTCATAAATCAAAACGACAATCAATTTTTATATTTGTTATTTTTTTTTTATTACAATTTGCAATTTCTATTTTATATCAACGTTCGTGTATTTTCAATTTATTTTTTTTGTCAAGTTTTTTTTACAACATAATTACAAAACAATTTAAAACGTTGCATTTATTTGCGTTTTTCGCAATTCAAAATCAAAATTTAAAATCGTTTTGTTTTCGTTTTTTAACGAGTTCGTTTTTTCGAAAATTTTGAAAATTGTTCGTGTTTGTTTCAATTCATGACGTTTGATTTTGTCACGTTACAATTTCGACTATTTCAATTTCGAACATTTAAACAAAATGATAATTATTATAATTAGAATTTTGCATTGTTATTTGAAATTTAATTGAACGAATTGTTTCATTTCGTAACGAACAACAATTTGATCGTAAACATCGTGATTTCGATTATACATTGCGTCGAAATTCAAAATTTAAATTGAAAACGACAACGTCTCGATCGTTTGTTGAAACGTTATATTCATTATTGTAAATTTTTTGATCAAAAAATATTAACAATATTACAAAAATTCATAATATTATTCACGTTGTAATTTTGAAAATGTTTTGTCAAACGATAATCGAAATTTTTAAATTTGAAATTGTAACAAAAAAAAACGCAAAAAAAAATCGTTATATATAATGTGACGAGCATATTATGTGTTTGAATTCTGATAAATGTTTGAATTTTTATTTTATCACAACGAAATTTGCGATTCGAATTTCGTTTATGATCAAATCATTTACATAAGTTTTGTCAAATTTTCATAATCAATTTTGCAGTTTAGAATCTTGTTGTTATTCATATCATTGCATGACATTTTATATTATTTTAGATTTTTACAAATTTATCGAGACATGTTTTCGTACATGTTTCAATCATAATCGTAAATAAGACAACGAATTGAACATTGAAGTTCGTCGATCAAATTTAAATTTTAAATTATCAAATCAACGAATTTTCATTCATTTCATTATTTATTTTCGATTTTATCTTATTTATCTCATCGCTCGTTAGTGATACGCGAAAATAAACAAGCATTCACATTTTTTCTTTCAGAAAATCGATTTCGAAATTTCAAATCAGATTTCAAAATCGTTACGATAATTCAACATTCGAATCATTTATTTGCTTCGAGAACTTTTCACAATCAAATTTATTTATTTAGCAAATCAGCATTTGTTTTCTGTTTCGATGATAATTTCAATAACATTTCGAATCACAATTTACGAATCAAAATATTCAATCAGTATTCAATATTTACATCAACATTCTCATTGAAAAATCTTTCGAAATTTTTATTTATTTTTTAGCAAATCGATTGTCTTTTTCAATTTTCACGATACGAACGATGCATTGTTCAGAAGTTCAAAAACGAACAGATTTCGAAATTGCGAAAATCGAAATTCTGAAAATCAAACAACGATTGCAAAATTTACGTCAACGACGAATTCAAAGAAAAATTATCGAAATTGCAAAATCTATATTAACATTTCGTGATATCGATATATTCGATTCAACATTCATATGTGATATTCAGAAATTCGATTTATATAATCAAATAACAAACTTTTTGCAACATTTTGAACGTCAACAAAGTTAACATCAATATCGAAAATCAGATGTGTTCGTTTTGTTATTCAAATGTCTTCGAAAATTTGCATTCGTATGATTCAATAATCAGTCAAATTTCATTATCATACAGAATTTCGACAAAGATTTAGCGAATGCGTTTTTTATCAGAAATGAATTTGAAAAAATAAAATCAATGTTTTCAAACGAATTCGCATTAAAAAATTTTTCGTCGTAATATCATTTATGCGTTGAATGTTTCGTTTCATTCTCGTCAATGATTCGATTTTTAAAACATACGAAACAAATTAATTGTTCGAAAATGATTTGCAAACATTGCGAGCAAAATTTCAATTTCAAAAACAAATTTCACGATCACATAGACGAACAACATATTCAAAATTCGAATTTTCGATTCTTTACATCAAAATTCACGTACAAAATCAAGAAAAAATCAACAGTCATTTGCTCGTTTGTTTCGTTTGTTTCGTCGATTTTTTTGCAACATCACGAAGTCAAATATTTTATTTTGCAACAATTTTCAAATCGATGTCATCAATTCGTTTGAATTTCTCGATTGCGTTACACGAAATTTCATTAAAACGCGCGAAGATTGCAACAATATTAATTACACGAAATTTCACATCAAAGCGAGTCGAAATTGTTGCATTCAATTATTTGTTTGTTTTTTCGTTTATTTTTTTTGCAACATTTATATCGATATCTGAATCAATATCATCAAAATGTTCGCATTTTTTTATTGCGACATTCAATATCACATCGAAATCGATGAAAAAATTATCAATCAATTTATTTACATTTTCGACTTCATTTTTTCGAACATTTGTATCGAAATTTTATTTTAATATCGATGATTTGATTCGTATGTTTCGTGAAAAATTTAAATCATTTGATTTACATTCGCATCAAAAACGTCGTTTTTTTTCACGAAGTTTTGACATTTTTTATCAGTCACGAATTATCGTTTATTTCATGTTTGCAATCAATCAAAAAACATCGATTAATCAAGTTTCGAAAAGTTCGAATTCGAAGAATTTTCAACAACATACGTTTGCGAAATCGATTCGTTTTGTTTTTGTTTTGTCAGAAAAATCGATTTATTCGTCATACAAAATGACAGACATTTTTTACATTTCGTTGTAATCAAAATTTTTATTTTTGCGATTAAGATTTTTATTCGCATGATTTACGTTTACGTTTTCGTTTTTATTTTCGTCGTTTTTTCGATTTTTGATTTCAAATCACGTTTGTTGCATTTGTTTCAATTATTTCAATTTTCGCAATGATTTGTTCGATTATTCACGTTTTAATCAACGATATTTTTCGACTCGTCGATCGATGAAAAAAATGAAAAAAATGAATTGATCGCTTTGAGACGAAACTGAAAAAAAAACGAAAAATAATGTGACGAGCATATTATGTGTTTGAATTTTGATAAATGTTTGAATTTTTATTTTATCACAACGAAATTTGCGATTCGAATTTCGTTTATGATCAAATCATTTACATATGTTTTGTCGAATTTTCATAATTAATGTTGCAATTTAGAGTTTTGTTGTTATTCATATCATTGCATAACATTTTATATATAAATTATGAATATTCGTCGAAAATCGAATTATTGCGATATGTAATTCAATCAAAATTTAATTCGACGTAAAAATTTTGTTGAAATTTTGTGATTTGAAAAACGATAAATTAATTTTTTATTATGTAAAAACATGATTTGTTTATATAAAATTTAATTACGTAATTTGCGTTTAAACATTATCTCGTCAACGTTTTGATTTTTACATAATTAATAAAAAAAAAAAAAAATTCGACGAACAAACACGACAAAACGATATAAAAAAATGCAATCGAAATCATACGTTAAACAATTAATTTCGAATTTTCGCAACAATCAATGAATTTTCAATATTAAAATTTGTCAAAATTTGTTGATTTCATTAATAATTCACTTTAAATTTAAAAGAATGAAAATATTAAACGCGTACAAAACGCAATAAAAAAATATTTGTATTTAATTACGAAATTGATTGCGCAACGCGTTTTTTATGACAATATAAAAATTAACGTATTGAAAACGACGAATTTTGTTGACGAAATCAAAAAAATGCGAAAAACAATTAAAAATTTTGATTTTTCGCACAATGCGAAAAATCGAAATATTAAAATCGATGTTTTCAATACGATTAATAAAAAAATTGCAAAAAACGACGATAATGATGAAAGAAAAACGTAAAAAAATTCGATAACGAAAACGAATTCGAAAACAACGAAAATACGAACGATAAAAATTTTATAATATTCGATTTTTAATTTGATTAAATAACGAAAATGCATTATTATTTAATTTTCATTTCACGTATGAAAAATATTAATATAAAAAACAATTCAAACACGAATTCAAATTGAATAAATTAATTATTCAACAAAAATAATATTATGTTTAAATGATTGAAATATTATTATTCACAAATATTTTCAAAATGTTTCGAACAAAATAAATATTTTTTATTTGAAAAATTATTCGTTTCGCATAAATCGTTTTTACATAAATCATTTTATAACAATTAATTATAAAAATAATACGCAAAAATAATGTATTTAATTTATTTTCAAACATTTTTGTAATAAACGTTTCGATATTTTTTTGCAAAATTTGAAAAATCGATATTTGAATTTTGATATTCGCATTTATATTTTGTATTATTTTTTTCACAAATTTCGCGAACGATTTTTTTGCAATTAAAAATTCAATAATTTTTTAAAAACGTTTAATTTCGCGCAATGTGATCATTTCGAATTTTGTTCGTTTGTGTTTTTATTAATGTATTAATTAATATTCGATAATATATAATTTGAATACATTATCGATTTGTTTGCGATTTTTATTTTAATCAATAAATTCAAACGTTTTACGATTGATTTTTTATTCGATTCATGAAAAAATTTAAACGTCAAACATTTGAACGCGAACGATTTAAACGCAAAAAATTGAAACGCAAAAAATTAAAACGCGAAAAATTTAAACGCGATTTAATTCAATTTTTATAATTTTTTTAATCAACGTTTTGTTTTTATTCACATTAATATTATTATTTATTTATTGATTTCTTTTTTTCATGACGCGTGTTTCGATTTGTGAATTTATGCATAATTTTGACGCATTATTCGATTCATTTAAAATTTATTTATTTTTGTCGAATTTAATATGAATAATGACAATATTATAAATATCGAACTTTTTCGCAATTTTGATTTCATTTTTATCAAATATTTTTTCATTTGATTCATCGTTTTCGATATTTTTTCGATTTTCAAACATTTGAAATGTTGTTATTTTCAATTTTTTTGAAATGTTTTTATATTCAACAATTGCGATAATTTGTTAATTTATATATTATCGTTATGCATTATTCGATTTACAAATCAAAAAATTATTATTAATATTAATATCAAAGATTTTAATATTTCGCGTTTTGTTAAATTTTTTATTATTATTAAATTCAACAAACATTTCAACAACGATTTTCGATTTAAATTTTTTAATAACGTTCGTCAAAATGTTTTAATAAATTGACGAAATATTAATCGAAAACGAAACAAACAATTCAATTTT
Source organism: Physcia stellaris (assembly GCA_018902385.1). Classification (NCBI taxonomy): domain Eukaryota; kingdom Fungi; phylum Ascomycota; class Lecanoromycetes; order Caliciales; family Physciaceae; genus Physcia; species Physcia stellaris. The sequence goes on from JABSSW010000070.1 coordinate 14,384, forward strand.
TTTCAACAAAACGTTTTATTATTTGTTAATTTATGCATTATTTTTTTGCATTATTATTTTTATTAATGTTTGTATTTTTCGTTAAAATATTATCAACAATATTTTTATCGTTTTTATTCATCGTTTTAACAATAACAATTGTTGATTGAACGTTTAAAAAAACAAAATTCACGAATTTTTGAACACGAAAATTTTTTGAAAAAATTTTTTTTTCAATTTTTAAATTTTGAATGAACGTCGAAATATTTTAAACATTGTTAATTTATGCATTATTTTTTTGCATTATTATATTTATTTATTGTTGTTACAAATGAAAATTTAATAAAATTGTTATTGATTACAAAATTAAACATGCAATAAAACGATTGTTGTTTATTAATCAATAAATTCATTTTTTCGCGATACAAATTTGTATTAATTGTAAACGTTATATAAATATCGATGCGATCGTATTAAATATTTAATGAAATTTTTTATATCGAAATATTGTTTTTAAATTTAACGTTTAAATTTTTTCGATAAACGCAAAAATCGCGTATCGACAATTTTCGATCGATTTTTTATAATATTTTCAATTTTTTTTTTCGATATTGATAAATTATTTGTCAAATTTAATTATTTTCGTGTGTAATATTTGTTATTTTTCGTTTCAAAATTGAATGCATGATTATATCGCATTATCAATATTAATTAATTTTATTGTACACAATTTTATAAATTTAACGAATAAATATTAATTTGAATTTTCAAATTTGATTCATTTTTCGTTTTCAAATATAATTCAATTGTTTATCGCAACACGTTTGTTAATAAATTTAATCATAAATTTGTTTCTAATTTTATCGATTAATTGATGTTGATTTATATTCGATATACGTTTTGAACATAATTCAAAAATAATGTATTATTTTGTCGCATTATCGTATTGATATTTATATTCAAAATATTCGAATTCGCATAATTTACATTTGTTAAAATTTATTTTACGAATTCAAAAAATGTCGTTAATCGCAAAAAAAAAATGATCGAAATTCAAATCGAATTTTACAAAACACAAAATATCGATAATAAATTGTTATTTAATTTGAATTTGATAAAAAAAATCGCGAATTTTTGAAAAATAATAATAATAAAAAATATTCGATATTTGCATTGTGAAAAAAATTATAATAATATAATCAAATAATCGCAAAACAAATATTGCAATTTTTAATTGATTTTTAAAGTTTTTTTTGAAAAAAAAATTTATCGACAAAACAAAAAAAAATTCGATGAACAAACACGACAAAACGATATTAAAAAATGCAATCGAAATCATACGTCAAACAATTAATTTCGAATTTTCGTAACAATCAATAAATATTAAATATCAAAATTTGTTAATTTTATTAATGATTTATTTTAATTTCAAAACGATAAAAACATTAAACAAACGCAAAACGCAAAAAAAAATATTTGTATTTAATGACGAAATTAATCGCGCAACGTTTTTTTTATAATAAAATAAAAATTCGCGTATTAAAAACGACGAATTTTGTTAACGCGATAAAAAAATGCGAAAACAATTAAAAATTTTGTTTTTTCACACAATGCGAAAAATCGAAATATTAAAATCGAATTTCTTAATGCGATCAAAAAAGAAAAAAATGCAAAAAAAGACGATAATAACGAAAAAAAAACGTGAAAAATTTCGATAACGAAAACGAATTCGAAAATAACGAAAATACGAATAATGCAAATTTTATAATATTCAATTTTTAATTTAATTGAATAACGAAAATGTATTATTATAATGCATTATCATTTGTTTGTGAATAATAATTAATTTTTTTTAAATTGTATTATCAAAATTTATTATTCATTATTCATGTTTGAAATCTTTTTCAATATTTTTTTTAATAGAATTTCGAAATTTGAAAAAAAAAATCTATTTTTATTATTTTTTATAAATAATATTTCAAATCAAATCAAATTTTTTAAATCAAATTTCAAATTCAAAAAAATTGATTTGACGTCAAAACAAACTTTAAATCGAATATATTTGTTACGAACATGTTTGACAAATAGATTTGACAAATTTGACAAATAAATCTGATAAATAAATAGTTGATATAATATAATCGAACAACGAATTATGTTTTAATTTTACGTCGAAATTAACGTGATTTGAAACTTGACGTCGCACATTGTTTGCAATTTCAACATTTTGTATTTATTTGTTTTTGCAAATTTATTGTTTTCGTTTAATTAATCAATAATACGATTATTCAAACACGATTTATGATATTACAATAAATTTTCAATTTTTATCGCTCGTCGTGATACGCGAACGTTCAAAAATAAAATTTCAAATCGATCAAATTTTTCGTGAAAAACAAACGACGAAAATCGTGTAATTACAAATCGAATTTACACGCAAACGACGAAATTTTCGACGATAAAAAACGACGAAACGACGACGATTTTTTTTTTCGAAATGATTCGCAATCATCATGAAACAATTTTATTTAATTCATTTCGTCAAAATCTAAATATCGACGAAATACAAAAAAACGTTGAGCAAATGCTAAACGAAACTTACGAAATCGATGAAAAATTCACGATTCGTTACAAATTTCGTCAATTTTTTTTATTACAAACGTTGTGTCGAATCAAAACGACGATGTCACGCATTTTTTGAACATAAAAATCGTTCGTCAATTGAAATATTGAATTCAACATCATTTCGACGATTTTTTGAACGTATTCAATGATTTACGCATCGATCGAAACAAATATTTGATCGTTTTAAAAAATTTTCACGAATTCGTCAAGTTGTTCAAAATTCAAAAAAAAATCTATTCGATATCGATAATATTTTTGAGCAAATACGCGACAAATTTAAAACGTTCGAAAAAAAAAAAAATGATGAATCAATTCATTGACAAACGTATTAAATATAACGATTTGATCAAATTGAATGAAATTCGTCGTTTTGAACGTGTTTTCAATTTCGATTCAAATAAAAATTCAAACAATATCGATGATGACGAAAAAAAATCTGTTGTTGAAAATTCGATCGTTACAAATTTTGTCAAATTTTCGAAAAAAAAACGCACGAACAAACATTCGAATTTCGATAAATTCACAAACAATTTGAATTTTGATTGATTTATTTGAAAAATCAACGTTCACGATAAATTCACGATTAACAATGATTGATACGAAATTGCTCGATTCATGATCACGACAATAATCGATTGAATTAAAAAAAAAACAATCAAACATATTCAATTTCGTCAATATAACAATTTGAATTATTTCGAAAATGAAATAATGATAATCAATTTTTTCGAAAACATTTATGAAAATTCAAATCATCAACGCAACGTACGTCGAAAATATCGAGATTTGATCATAATCGATATTTAGAATTTTCAGTTTTTTTATTCGAATTTTCATCGTTTGAGTATTCAGACTAATTTCGACGAATTTACGTTGATGAATGATTTGATTGACAAGTTTATCATATCGTTAAAACAAATTTTGAACAATTCGTTTCGTTATCATTTCATTTTGTTCGCGTGAAAAAATGACATTCAACAAATGTACAACGATTTGATTAATATTGAAAAAAAAATTCGCATTCGAATTTAAAAATCAATTTTCATGATTTTCAAATCGATTTTTGTTGTTTCGATTGCAATTTCGTTTGTTAAATCAATTACGTCGACGTTTTTCGTCAAATTCAAAAACGATCATAAATATGATTCGATTATCGATCAATTGATCGTCACGAACAAATGTTTCACGTGTAAAAAATTCGATCATAATTGAAAATTTTGTTTCAACGTCAACAAATTTCAAAAACGTCAATAACATAAATTACAAATACATCAATTGAATTTTGATATCGATTCGAGCGAATTTGATTCGAAAAATTGACAATTCATGTTAAAAACGCGATTGATTAATATTTAAAAAAATTTTCTATTCACGATGATAATATGTTTGATTTTTTTATCAAACGATTTTTAATCATCATTTGTACGTTATCATTCAACGATAATAAACATAAATTAAAAATTTTAATAAACATTGATACAATCGATTATGCGTTCATTGATAAAAAAATCGCGCAATTTGTGTGCAACATGTTGAACATGAAATTCGTATTTTTATTGAAATCGAAATCATTGATTGAATTCGATGATCGTTATGTTTTTTTTATAATTCACGCGATATATTTCAAATTGACATTAAAATTACATTTCGAATTGATCGTTTTTTTGTTAATCATTGATTTCGATAATCATTCGATAATTTTAAAAAATCGTGAATAAACAAACATGAAATTATATTAAACATGATTTACGATAAATTGATTTTTAAATCGTTTAAATGCAATCATCACGACAACATATTCAATCAAACGATACAAACTCGTCGTTTAAAAATTTTCAAATCAAATCGTCGATGAAATGTATTTAATTGACGTCGCGATACAAAATTATCGTCGAAAAATAATACAAAACACATAACGACGATAAAATTTCGATATATCATTTTGTTTCGTTTCGTTTCAAAATCAAATTTTTATTTTTTATTGTTGAAAACGAATCAAATATAATCGATTCGAAATATTTCGAATGTTCAATTTATTCAGAAATCGATATCGACGACGAGTCGTCAACAATCGAATTAAATAATTCAAAAATTGATATTACGATTGTTACGAAAACGACATTCGTCAAAAAAAAAACTGAAAAATCAACGTAATAAACGATGAAAAACGAAAAAACAACAATCAAAATTCTCGTTATTTTCAAAATTGAACTTTGACGATTCGATGAATATCGCAATGATTAATGCAATTTTTTTTGTTTGTTAATCGATGTCAAAAATCGAAAACAAAACGTTTAATGTTTTTTCATTACGATTAATCAAATTGATTTCGCGTTCAAGACATTACAAACGAATTTTGAATCGTTAAAAATCGTCGTCATAATCAAAAAAATTTTAAAACACGAACAAATCAAATCGATATTCGAACGAATAATGAAAAAAATGTCAAAATATTTTCGTCATTTATCAAAAGTATTTGATTTTCAAAAAATTATCAAATTGTTTTTTATAAATCATACGATTATAAAATCGAATTGTTGAACGATAACAGTTTTTTGTTTCGCAATCGAATGTATTTTTATTCGAATTCAAATTTAAAAATTGAAAAATTATTTGAAAAAACATTTGCAAAAAAAATTTATCGTATTTAATCAAACGACATATGTTTTATTTGTTTTATTTGCGATCAAATTCAACAATCAATTACGTTTGTGTGTAAATTATCGTCGATTCAATTACATTACAAAACGCAATCGATATTTCATTTTTTTGATTGAGAAAATTTTGATCAAAATTCAAAATTGCAAATATTTGATCAAGTTGAATATTATATCAATTTTCAATAAATTTCGAATAAGTGAAAAAAATGAAAAATTCATTACGTTCGTCATTTTTATGAAATCGTATAAATATCGAATATTATTTTTTGAATTAATCAACGATTTTGCGAATTGACAATATTACATAAATGATTTTTTGTTCAATTTTTTGAACGAATTTTGTGAAATTTATTTGAATGACATATTCATTTATAACAAATTCAAAAAAAACATATCGTGCACGTTCGAACAATGTTGAAAAAATTCAAAAAAATCGATTTACAAATGAATATTGAAAAATGCGAATTTTTCAAAAAAAAATGATTTTTTTGAACGTTATATTTTCGAAAAATGATTTTCGCATGAATTCAAAAAAAATGCAAATCATAATTGATTGAACACGTTTTATCAATTTCAAAAAAATTAAAATTTTCGTGAATTTCGTCAATTTCTATCGACGTTTCATTCGCGATTTTTCGAAAAAAATCAAAATTTTCATTCGCATGATCAAGAAATTCGTAAATTTCGAATGAATTACGAAAATCGAAAAAATTTTCAATTTATTCAAAAAAACGATAATCGAAATTTTTATATTTCGTCATTACGATAAAATCAAACAAATCATTTTAAAAATCGATTTTTCAAATTACGTCAATGCGAAAATGTTATCGCAATACGATAACGAAAAATTTTTGCATTTCGTTGTTTTTTACAATCGAAACATGATTTCAATCGAATGCAATTACGAAATTTATAACAAAAAATTATTGATCATCATTCGTTGTTTGAAATATTGACGTTCAAAATTCGAAAAAATTGACGAATCAATCAAAATTTTCATCGATCACAAAAATTTAAAAATTTTCATAATTTCGAAAAAATTAATTTTTCGTCAAATTCGTTGAGCAAAAATTTTATCGAAATTCAATATTGTCATTCAATTTCAATCAAAAATTCAAAACGTTAAAACAAACGTTTTGATTCGCATGTCGAATTTACGATTTAAAAACGATAACGATAAACGACATCAATATAAAAAACAAATATTGTTTATTTCAAAACGATTCGAAATTCATGTCGTCAAATTTGACGAATCAATTTACGAACGAATTTTCGTCGCAAACAAAACAAACGATAATTGTTGAACATATCGTGAAACATTTAATCAAAATTTTATTTTCGTGAATGAAATCAATTTACGCGATTGTCAAAAAAAAAACGATGTTTTATATTACAAAAATCGATTATGAATGTTCGTCGATGTTTTTTTTTCTCGTTGATTTTTTTAATAAAAATTTATGAATTTTTCGTATCGAATCATTTTGAATTTAATCGCATGAAAAAATTTTTACGTCGTGATTATTATTGATTCAACATGCGCAAAACAATTCGTCGATACGTACGTAATTGTCACGAATATTAACGAATTAGAATTTTCAAAAATCGTAAAAACGAATTATTCATTTTTTTGATCATATTTTTGCAACGTTGAACGAATATATTCATTGATTTTATCACGAAATTATTTGACGTTCACGATCATAATGTCATTTGCACGATAATCGACAAATTTAATAAAAAACGTCATTATGCATTCTGTACAACGAAAAACGAGAATACAAATGTCGAAATCACAACAAAAATACTCATTCAATACGTGTTTCGTATTTATGATTTGTTTTTTTTCATAACATTTAATCGAAATTTTCAATTCGTGTTTTTCGTATAACAAATTTTTTGCAAAATTTTCGACATCAAATGTAAATTTTTCACGATTTTTCATTCAAAAATTGATAATCAAATCGAAAAAATCAATCAAAACATCGAAAAACAATTGCGACAATATTACAATTACATACAAAACGATTAAAACGTTTAATTATTTATGATCGAATTTGCAAACAATAACGCGATTTTTGCATTTATTGAATTGTCATCGTTTTTCGTCAACAAAAATTTTCATTCACGTATGAATTTTTTATCGAATTTTATTTCGTATATCACGACAAAAAAACGATTTTTGATCGTTAAAACGAAAAACATCATAAACACAATGCAAAACATTTTCGATTATGTACGAATTTACGTCGAAATAATTCAAAAACGCATGACGACACAAATTAACAAACATCGCAAAATCGTCGAATACGTCAAAAAAAATTACGTTTTTTTGAATCGACGAAACATCAAAATCATTAAATCATTCGACAAGTTTGATGACAAAAAATTTGATTCATACAAAATGTTAAAACGTATGAACAATTTTTATCAATTTAAATTGTTTGAAACAATGCGAATTTATGATGTGTTTCATTGTTGATTTTTGCGCAAAAATTTTTGTAATTTTTTCGAAAATCAAATCAACGAATCATTCGATTTCGTTGTAATTAACGAGAATTTCGAATGAAAAATGAACGACATTTTAAAATTTCGATATTATTACGATCGTTTTCAATATCGCGTCAATTGATTAAATTGATCACATAATCGAATTTGATATTACATCGATAACGATGAATTCGATAATGTTCGTGACATGATGAATAATTATTATCGAATTCATTTCATCGTCGCAAATTCGAAATCATTCAAAATTATTTTTTTCGTTTTTCAAATCGATGATCAAAATTCATTTGCGAATCGTCGTCGTTTTCGAAAAAAAATCGTCGTTTTGACATTTATTGAAATTACGTTCGATTAAATTTTGAAAATTTCAATTAAATTTGAATTCATTTTGATTTCATTCGTTCGTTTCAAAATTTTTTTTTTCAATTTCAAATTTCATTATCATCGTTTCGACGTTGTTTACAGTCAAAATTTACGTCGCATAAAGAGTTGAATCGTGTCAAAAATATTTTTAGAAATTATCGTTCGATTTTATTGAATTGTAAATTGATGCAACATATTGAAAAAATCAAAAAATAATAATCGTGAAAATTTCAAATTTTGAATTCATTCAAAACAATCGACAACGTTTTCGTTTCGAATCAACGACAAATCGTCGAAACGACGTTCGCGAAAAGAAAAAAATAATGTTACGAACATGTTTGACAGATAAATTTGACAAATGTTTGACAAATAAATTTGATAAATAAATAGTTGATATAATATGATCGAACAACGAATTATGTTTTAATTTTACGTCGAAATTAACGTGATTTGAAATTTGACGTCGCACATTGTTTGCAATTTCAACATTTTGTATTTATTTGTTTTTGCAAATTTATTGTTTTCGTTTAACTAATCAATAATACGTTTGTTCAAACACGATTCATGATAATATCGATTTGAATTTAAATTTGACATTAAAATTAAAAATTTGAATTTGACGTCAAAACAAATTTCAAATTTTACATTTCAAATTTGATTCGATTATTTCGAATCAAATTTTTGATTTTTTTCAAATTTTTGATTCGACGCGATCAATTTATTCGTATACATTATGTATTAATCACATTATTTTATTTTTTTGATCATTTTTATTATTTGTATTTTTTTTCTATTTGTATATTTATATTGTTTTTTTTTGTTTTGAATATTTATGTTATAAAATAATTACGATATGTATAAAATAAATAATAAAATAATTAATTCTTATTATTTAGCAAATTGCAAAATACACATAAAAATAATTGTCGAAATTTTGCGAAATTTTTTTTTTATTAAAAAATGTTATTAATTCAATTTTATGTGCAAATGTATCGTAACAAATATTCACAAAAAAAATTGCGTTTTCGTAATTATAAATATTGCAAATATTTATAACGTTAAAATCGTTTAACGTATTAAATAAAAATTAAATTCGAATTGAAAAAAATGACAATTATATTGTGTAAAACAATTATTACGAATATATTTTATAACAAAACAATTTTCGAATTCAACATTATTTCGTTGTTTAAATTATAACAATAATTTATTCAAAACAACAAAATTTTTATAAATTAAAACAACGACGATCAATTTTTTTATTTGTTATTTTTTTTATTACAATTTATTTTTATTTTATATTAACGTTTCAATTCACAAAATTTATATTTCGATAACGTCAATTTCAAATATATTTTCAAAATTCATTTTTTTTTTCGTTATTTTTTTTTTCGCAACATGATTACAAAACAATTCAAAACGTTATTTTTATTTGCGTCGCGCGCAATTTCAAAACATAATTTAAAAATTTTTTGTTTTCATTTTTTATCGAATTCGTTTTTTCGAAATTTTTGAAAATTGTTTGTGTTTTGTTCAATTTATAACGTTTGATTTGATTTTGTTGCAATTTCAATTGTTTTGATTTCGAATATTTAAACAAAATAATAATAATTATAATCAAAATTTTGCATTATTGTTTCAAATTTGATTGAACGAATTGTTTCATTTCGCAATGAACAATGATTAATCGTAAATTTCGCGATTTTGACGATGCATTATTTTAAAATTTAAAATTTGAATTGAAAACGATAACGTATCGATCGTTTGTTAAAACATCATGTTTATTGTTGCGAATTTCTTAATCAAAAAATGTTAACGATGTCACAAAAATTTATAATATTATTCACGTTAAAATTTTGAAAATGTTTTGTCAAACGATAATCGAAATTTCGAATAAAATTTGAAATTATGATAAAATAACGCAAAAAAAAATCGATAAACAACGTATTTTATTTTATCAACAAATTTTCGATCAAATAATTTAAAAATAAATTTATTAAAAAATTATTATCGAAAAACGATTTTGACGTCATTTTAATTAAAATTAAAAAAAAGCAAAAATTTAATTATAAAACACAATTTATAAAAAAATATCTTTGATTATTTTTATTTGACTTTTTTGTCGAATTAAAAATCAATTTTTTTAAATCAAAAATATCAATTTTCATCGCATTTTTATTCACAATTATTCAATAAACACATAAAGTTATGAAATAATCAAGTTGTAAAATTATTCAAACGCATTTTAACATATTAACAATTGCATCAATTCGAACAATATTGAATTTATTATGAAATTTGAAAATATCGAAATTTTGAAATTTAACAAATTTGTTTCGCAAATCAGAATTTTTTCGTTAAATTCGATGTTTTTATCAATTGAAAATTCAAATTTTTAATCGAAACATATGTCAAAATCATTTTCGAAAATTTTTACTTTAAAAAAATTCGAACAAATTTGTAAATAAATTGTTTCGACATTGTTGCATTATTAACAATTTTTAATTTTTCAAAATGCGATATTAACGAAATGAAAAAATTTACGTTTGTTCAATAAATAAAACAAATAACAATATATCGAACGAACAATTGTAATGACGTAAAAATTCAAATTATAACGAACAACGTGAACAATTAAATTAATTATAATAATTAAAAATCAAACAATTAAAACGACGAAATTGAATAATAATGACTTTAAACAACGCAAATTGTGAATTTGATAATAAAAAAATTTGAAAAAAAAAACGAAAATTAAAAATTATCAATATGAAATTTCGTTAATGATTTTTTCGTCAATAATCTCGTCGTTAAAATGTATTTTCACGTCGTATTTTTATCGTTAATTTACGATTAAATATCAAACACGTTATTTCAATGTTACGTTAATTTTTATTCACGATTATAATTATCGTCGTGTTCAAATTTATCAACGTTGAATTTTATTTACAGTAATTTGACGATAAATTTGCTGTTGACAAATGCACAAAATTACGAAATTTACGAATAACGAAGTTTGATATATTTATCGCATTTACGGTTGATTTACAGTGAGTTAACTACTTATCAAACTCTAATCGTACATATCTACTATGCTGGTTTCTTAAGGTATCAGCTCACGGAAGCGTTCCGACCACCACTCTTGGCGTGCCTTCCGTGAGAACTCGAACAAAGTCCGGGCACCGCGTCAGAACCGCCAGGATGTGACCCCTCAAACCCCAGTAAACACACCCAGAAAAGCCTGCAATGGACTCCAAGGTCACCAAGAGAGGCACAGTCCGCAAGCGGGCTCCTGCTGACAAGATCGGGAAAACCATGCACATCTCCACTTCTCTCGCGACCGCCAGCGACGCCGACAAGATGCTGATCAAGATGAAGAAGGAGGGGAAGACCTGGGTTGAGATCCGCGAGGCGTGGAAGAAGAAGACGGGCGAAGAGACCAAGAGCTCCACGCTTCCGAATCGCTATGCGCGTCTCAAGACGAATCTCATGACGCTTCAAAGTGGAGATGTGAGTGATATCCTCTTTCGCACTTACTCCTCCTGTTTCATCGATATGTAGTTTGGGATTACTGTTGACTGATGTGTGATGTAGGACACTCGTCTCATGGCCGCCTACGCGACGATCAACGAGGAAATCGAAACCGCCATCGCCCACTTACAAGCCAAGAAATGGGCCCGGATACAGGACCTTATGAGAAGCAATGGCAGCAAGGAGAAATACTCTTCCGCCTTCCTGCAGAAGAAGTACGAGGAGCTCTTGGAAAACCCCGAACCGGTCTCCGCGACCAAGGACACTGAATCTGCACCTCTTGCCGTCATTCCCACCAACCACTGGGATTCAACAACTTCCAACAGATCCTCTACCGTCATGTCCACCGACCACCGGGAATCAACAAATTCCAATAGATCCTCTGTCGTCTTTCCCCATTATCCGGAATGCACAAGCTCCGACAGTCCCTCCGAGGACGAAGGCGATGCGCGAACTGGAATCGCTAGCCGGGATAGTAGGGCCAAGGCCGTTGTTAGGAAGGGAAAAGTCTTGTTAGCGGTGACTAAAAAAAGGGACGACGTGATAGCCATAAAGAAGGAAGATGATGTGAAGCAGGAGGAGCTCGAGGATCCCTCGATACTCAAGACGGAAAATTGATGACATTGATTGCTAATAGAAAACGGAGTTTTTGAGTCAATAGAGATGGGAGGCAGCAAAGCCAGGCAGATAGCGGTATGTTACAAGAGGCCCATGTACTATTAGCAGCCTTTGCGGTACTTTCGATAAGAGACAATATGTGATGGCCAGGCGATACAGGATCCTAACAAGAAATTATGCTGTACATTGATAAGATTGATGGAAGGTTTCGAAAGTAGGCGTCAAAATCGTAAATTGGGATATTAGTGCTAGCAAAAGCCTTCAACATACTCTATAAAGCATCGAATCGAATACCTTCATCTCCTCTCTCTCGAATTCTGTAACGTACTTTCTTCTGCAAAGCTTGCTTCTCCTCAGCCACCTGGTGTAACTTTCCTTGATGCGTATGCTCGACAGCCGCGATCAGAAGATCTGTAACGCTCTTTTGCCGTCGTCTTGTCATTAGGCTCAATGTTATCGAAATTATTACACACAGTTCTTTCAGCATCGTCATCACGATGCTTATCTTGCTTGTTCTACTGTCTGTGTCGTAAACTCATACATAAATTCTAGTTCAATATCACAGAGACGAATGCTGTACGTCGTTAATATCTTGATTTGAATGAAAGTCAAATTGTTTCGAGATTATGTTGTGTAAGATGTTTTGCAATAATATGAATTAACAACAGAATTTTAGACTGCAAAACTAACTATGAAAATCTAACAAAACATATGTAAAAAAATTTGATCATAACGAAATTCGAATTCGAATCTCGATGTGATAAGATAAAAATTCAAATATTTATCAGAATTTCAACACATAATACGTTCGTCACATTATTTTTCGTTTTTTTTTCAGTTTCGTTTCGAAACGATTAATGTTACGATAAATCGTGATGTGAATGAATAATATGCTTGATTGTTACTATCTAAAAGACAGAGTGCGAGATATGAACGAGACTGTCAAGACGCTAATTTCTTCTGATCAAAATATTCTGACTTCAACTCTATGTGAAAATTTATCGTAACAGATGTCATCAACGAAAGAAAATCACAACGTTTTCGTTGTGTCGCGTGACGAGAACATGCGATTCATTCATGAAAAATCTATTAGTAATACACAGAAAGAAGTAAAAAATTCATCGAGTTCTTCGTTCATTGATTTAAATGTTTTCGTGAATTGCGTTCGATGCCAAAAATAGCGAGCATTTTGTATGACGAATGATCTGATATTTTCGACTAAATCTTTCTTCAGAATTCATCCAAACGTCGATTTGTCTCGACGAGAGAAATAAAGCGAAAAGAAAAATTTCGCTCGATGAAGCGACGATGACGATGTTTCAAATGAATACAACGAAAATGCTCATGCAAATCGTTATTCGAGCGAAAGATTCGAAAGCAACGACGACATGTATGAAAATTAATTTTCTTGATCAAAATCATTAATGAAATATTCGAAAAATGACGATCAATGTACTGCTCAACATATATACGTTGCGACTTCGAATTTTGCATTGAAATCAACTTTTTGCATTTTTGATAATGCGTGACTTTTGATTGATCGATTGACTGAAATTCAGTTCATTGATTGCAAAAATTGAAGTCTTCATTGAGTGCGTGATCTGGATAGAAAGATGTAAAAAATATGTCGTCGAAAATGAAAAGCATTTTGTATGACGAAACGATCGATTTCTCTGACATGATTTCGCTAGAAAATGAAAATTTGACGCGAATCGATTTCGCAAACATGAGTTGATGAAAATTCTTCGAATTCGACGTTTTCGAATTCTGACTAATCGAAATGCTTTGATTGATTGCAGATCTGAAATAAAACGTGATTTTCGATTGACGAGAAATCTTTGAAAAAGTTGAATCTTTTTTGATGTGTAACAGTCTCGTTTTCTTTGATTTTTCAGCGAACATCTCGTACAGATCATCGATGATCAGATAGAATTTCGAGAAAAATGTTGACGACGAAATAGACGAACAAATAAATGATGCAATTTTCGTGCATTTGAATGTTGATTTTGATGTAAAGATTGAAAAACGTGACGATCTTGATGCAACAACTGAGCGTGAAACAATTTCGACTCAGAATATTTGTCTTCGTGATGTTGCAATTGATGCAATAAATGATTGCTTGAATGTGACAGATGATATGTCAGAAAATGAAATTTTCGAAATCGATTTTGACGAAATAACAGATGATGTGAACATCAATGTTGACTCACTCGTTGATGAAAATGTTGAAAAAAGTGTTGACATTGCGATCACTGCTTTTGATAATTCGATTGATTTATGTATTGCGATCACTGCGAACATCGTTATTGATGAAAACGTTACGATATTCTTAACAGACTTGCTTTGTTGTTGCAATATTGCGTTGTATTGACAAAGCGCTTCGCATAGAATATCGAGCTTTTTCGTTCAATAATCTTGTAAATATGATGTCTGTTCAAAGAATCATTGTTCAACAAAACTTTGAAAACAATGTCGAGCAACGAAATGCGATTGAATTTCGAAATGTTTCTTCGTCTTTGATTTCAGATTGACTAGAAATTTATTGACATCGCGATAAACGACTATACTCTTTTTGTAAACGATATTTTCTTCAAGATATTTCGCGAATATAAAAAGATTTGAATAGAAAATGTCGAGCAATCGTTGATAAAATGACTCGAAATGTGACATGATTGAAAAAAAAAATTCGTGAATAGATAGACAGATCGATAAATAAATCGATAAATAGATGATTCAGTCGATAGAACGATCTGCTGACATCAAATGACTAAATATGTTGATATGATGTTTTTAGTACAATAAAATCAAATAATATGCTCTCAACGAAGATGATGATATTTTGCGATTCTGACGACGCTCAACGACTCTGATACGAATCAGCGACGTTGATCGTTGCTAAAAGAAACTCATAAACAACTTGAAAAGCTGTCAATCGAATTCGATGATGCTATCATTGTTACGATAAATCGTGATGTGAATGAATAATATGCTTGATTGTTACTATTTAAAAGACAAAATGCGAAATATGAACGAGACTGTCAAAACGCTAGTCTCTTCTGATCAAGATATTTTGATTTCAGCTCTATGTAAAGATTTATCGTAACAATTAATCATTTTTTTCACTTTTTTTATCGATAAACGATTCGAAAAATATGATTGATTAAAACGTCGATAATTGAACGAATCATTGCGAAAATTGAAATGATCGAAACAAATGCAACAAACGTAATTTGAAATTCGAAATCGAAAAAATGACGAAAATGTAAACGAAAACGTAAACGAAAACGTAAATCGAAATCATGCGAATGAAATTTTGATGAAAATTTTGATTGCAACGAGATATAAAAAATGCATACTTTTTTGTATAACGAACAAATCGATTTTTTTGACAAAACAAAACGAATCGTTTTCGCAAACGTATGTTGTTAAAAACTTTTCGAATTCGAATTTTTCAAATTTTGACTAATCGATGTTTTTTGATTGATTGTAAACAGAAAATAAACGATTATTCGTGATTGATGCATAAAAAAACGTGATTGACAAAATGAACGAATGTCGAAACGTTACGAAAATGCAAAATCTTTTTGATATTGACGTAAATCAAATGATTTAAATTTTTCACGAAATATGCGAATCAAATTATCAATAATGAAATAAAATTTTTGAATGTGAAATTTTTGATATTTTCGTACAAATGTTCGAGAAAATGAAATTTCAAATGTAAATAAACAATTGATTGATAATTTTTTCATTGAATTTGATTTGATATTGAATGTCGTAACAGAAAAATGCGAATATTTTATTGATACAAATTCAAATATCGATGTAAATATAGCAAAAAAAATCGACGAAACAAATGAAATGAACGAAATTAATTTTTTCTTAATTTTGTACGTGAATTTTGATGTAAAAAATCGAAAATTCGATTTAATATATTGTTCGCGTATGTGATTGTAAAACAAATTTTTAAAATTGAAATTTTGTTCACAATGTTTGCAAATCACTTTTGAACAATTGATTTGTTTGATATGTTTCAAAAATCAAATCATTGACGAAAAATAAACGAAACATTCGACGCACGAATAATATTGAAACGAAAAATGTAAAATATGCAAATCGAATGTAATAAATGATTGATTTGATGTTTTCGATATAAATTCGAACGAAATAATAAAAAATGCACAAATCAAATCTTTGTCGAAATCTTGTATGATAATGAAACTTGATTGATTATTAAATTATACAAAAACAAAATCTCGAACGCATTTAAACAATAAATCGAACACATTTGACTTTCGATATTAATGTTGAATTTGTTGAAAATATTGCAAAAATTTCAACATTTTGTTGTATAAATCAAACTTTTCAATGTCACGCATTAAAATTGAATCAAAAATATCGATATTGACGAAAATTAATGTTAATTTTGCGATTTTAATGATTTCAATTTTTGTTCGTTTTGCAATTTTCTGTTCGATCAATTCAATTTGTTTTTGAATTTTTTGATTGATCAATTCGATTTTTTAAATGTATTGTGCAATTCGATGTCGAATAATTTCAAAACATTTAATAAATCGTCGATAATGTTGATTAATTGTAAACGTTTCAAGAAATTCGCAATCACAATATTGACAATGCATTTTAAAAACAGAAAAGAATGATCGATTCGCTAAATAATTGAATAAAATTTTGAAAAATTCTCGAACAGAAAGAATGATTTCGATATTGAAAAAATTGTGACAAAGTTTTTGATACAATTGTTTTTTCGATGATGTAATGTATTGAAATGAAATTTTATTTAAAATTCGCATATTTCGACGAGAACGTAAAATGATAAATAAATAAAATCGAAAATAAATATACGAAATGAAATATTGAAATTCGTTGATAATTCAAATATTAAAATTTAATCGACAAGTTTCAATGTTCAATTCGATGTCTTATTTGCGATTATGATAAAAACATGTACGAAAACATATTTTGATTGAATTTGTAAAAATTCAAAATAATGTAAAATATCATGCAATAATATGAATTAACAACAAAATTTTAAATTGCAAAATTAATTATAAAAATTGAATAAAACATAAATAAAAAATTTGATTATTATGTAAAAATCAAAACGTTGACGAGATAATGTTTAAACGCAAATTACGTGATTTAATTTTATATACACAAATCATGTTTTTACACAATAAAAATTAATTTATCGTTTTTCAAATCACAACTTTTCAACAAAGTTTTTACGTCGAATTAAATTTTGATTGATTCACACATCGTAATAATTTGATTTTCGACGAATATTCATGATTCATATATAATGATTTTTTTTGCGTTTTTTTTATTACAATTTCAAATTTCGAAATTTCGATTATCGTTTGACAAGACATTTTCAAAATCACAACGTGAATAATATTATGAATTTTTGTGACATCGTTAACATTCTTTGATCAAAAATTGATTCACAACAATAAACATGACGTTTTAACAAACGATCGATGCGTTGTCGTTTTCAATTCAAATTTTGAATTTCAAAACAATGCATCGTCAAAATCACGAAATTTACGATCAAATCATTGTTTATTGCGAAATAAAACAATTCGTTCAATCAAATTTCAAACAACAATGCAAAATTCTGATTATGATAATTATTATTTTGTTTAAATATTCGAAATCAAAACAATAAAAATTGCAACGAAATCAAATCAAACGTTATAAATTGAACAAAACACGAACAATTTTCGAAATTTTCGAAAAAACGAACTCGATGAAAAATGAAAATAAAAAAATTTTGAATTATGTTTTGAATTTGCGCGCGACGCAAATAAAAACAACGTTTCGAATTGTTTTGTAATTTTGTTACGAAAAGAAAAATTTTAACTTGACGAAAAAAATGAATTGAAAATATATTTGAAATTAACGTTATCGAAATATAAATTTGATGAATTGAAACGTTAATATAAAATAAAAATTGCAAATTGTAAAAAAAAAAATATCAAATATAGAAATTGATCGTCGTTGTTTTGATTTATGAAAATTTTATTGTTTTAAATAAATTATTGTTGAATTCGAAAATTGTTTTGTTATGAAATGTATTCGCAATAATTGTTATACACAATATAATTGTTATTTTTTTTCAAATTCGAATGAAAATTTAATCATAACGAAATTCGAATTCGAAATTCGATGTGATAAAATAAAAATTCAAATATTTATCAAAATTTCAACACATAATACGTTCGTCACATATTGCAAACAAATTGCGCAATTTTTGTTATCAATAAAAACACAATCAATTACATCAATATTTTTTGAAATTTTTTATTTATGTTTATTATGATTGAATAACAACGTACGATTTGTTACGAACATGTTTAAAATTTCAATTGAAATTTATTTTATCAACGAAAATTCATAACGAAATTAATGAAAACTTGACACACATTTTTATTTTTGACATTCGATTTTCATGTAAATATTTGCTTTTTAAATCAAATATTTTCGTTTTGTTATTTGTTAATTTTTTAATTAAACACGATTCGTGACATTATATTTGATTTTTATCGTGACAAACGATATAAATTTTATATTCGTTATCGCAAACGATCAACGAATAAAAAAACAAAATCGTTCAATTCGTGACGATTGCACATTTTTAACACGAATTTTTCAATCAACAATAATGATAACGAAATCATTTTCACGTTTTTAACACAACAAATTTTTCGTTTTGAATTTTGCGAAATTAAATGACATTCGATCAAATTTTGTTTTTGTAAATTGTTCGTCGAAATACGCGAATAATTAAATAAAATCGTTAAAAAGTTTTCTTAAAAGAAAATCACGAAACATGACGTTTTCATGAATTGAATGAAATTTACATAAAATATTTTCAAATCAACGAAACGAAAAATTTTTCGAAAAAAAAATCACGAAACAACAGCACGAAGTTTCGTGAATTGAATGAAAAATTTACATAAAACATTTTCAAATCAACGAAACGAATATTTTTTCTTTGAAAACGATAATTGCATTTTATTTTCATTTGTGTAAAAGATAAAAATTTAACATTTTCGAAAATGCGATTCGTATTTCGTTAAACAATTCGATTATCGAAATTCGAATGATTTCGAAAAAAATCAATTTCAATCATTTTACAATTCGATCAACGATAAATTCAACAAATTCATATTGTCAATCGAAATCGATCGAATTCGTACGATTGAATAAATAAAATATAAATAAAAAACAATTGCAAAACGTAATTTGTTTTGTAACGATTAATAAATCAATATATTACATTTCAAATTATACATTTTTGATGTTAATAATTCATTAAATTATATTGTTTTTAATACGAATTTTACATTTTAATCGTTATTATATTTCAAAATAATATCATTCGTGTATATTTAACAAAATACAATTTTGTTGTTTCGCATACATCATGTCGAATTTTGATAATGATTTGTTTTTTGAATTTGTCGAAAATATTGACGTATTTTTTTGATTAATTTATTACAAATAACAAATCGAAAAAAATTATAAAAAAAAACAAATTGCAAATTCGAAATATCGAACGTTCAAAATTTGTAATTTTTATTTCATTTGTTTTTATTTTATTTATTTTTGTTTTTGATTTTGTTTGAAAATTTTTCGTCACGAAAATTATCGAAACAATTGTAAAAAAATATACGATTGAATGATCAAATAATTACAAACAGACGCAATGTTTACGAAACGATGATAAATCATCGTGATAAAATTGTGAATAATAATAAAATTGAATCGTGAAAACGAAAAAAATGAAAATTTTCGAAATGTTATATTTTATCGATTGAAACGTTAAATTCAATCAAATTAACGTGTTTGACGATTTTGACATAACATAACAATTGTTTTTTTTTAAATTTTGATTTTCAAAATCGAATCGTCGATGTTTTTTTTGCGTATAATTCATTCGATTTTTCAATTTTTTCGTTTAAAAAAATTTTTTGATAATAATTTTTTGTATAACGTCAATTTGTTGTTACGCGTTTTTCAATTAAAATTTGTTTATAAATTTCAATGTTAATGTTCACGATCATGCGATAATTTTTTTGTTAATCGTGATGTTGTCATTTGCGATATATCATGACATTCGTGATACACGACACGAATATATTTAAATCAATATTCGTTCGAATTATCAATACATTGTTGTTTTGTTGAATAAACGAAAACAAACGTTTTTGCGACGTTTGTTTTTCGCGATTTCGTTTTTTTTATTGTAATTTTTGATTTTCGTGTTACGCATTGTTTTTCGACATTGAAATAAACAATTTAAATTAATTTTTGTATAATTCAAATAATTTAACGATAAAACGTTAAAATCAAAATTTTTTGATTTTTGAAATAATCGTTCGAATCGATTTTTGAACATTGTTTTTTTGTTTTTTGTTTTTTTTTCATTTTGATTTAACGACGATCATTTTGCGTTTTATTAATGATAATTGATTTTGCGCGTGATATATGTCGTATCAAATTAAATTGATATATTATTTCAATTTGATTTTTTATTTGTCATCGTTCAAATAATTTAATGATAAAACGCAAAAATCAAAATTTTTTGATTTTTGAAATTGTCGTTCGAATCGACGTTTGAACATCGTTTTTTTGTTTTTTTGTTTTTCGATTTGTATTTTGATAACGATTTTTTTGCGTCATTTCAAATATAAATAAATTTGTTTTGATTTTCATTTACTCTTATTTTTACATAATTTATTTTTATTATCAATAACAAATGTTTATTGTAATTCAAATGATGAAATATTCATTGTAATTCATGAATCGATAACGTAACGACGATTTCATTTATCGTTACGTTTTCAATATGAAATAAAAAAATAATTTTCAATTGTTCGAATCGATATTAATTGTCGTCGTTGTTACGAGCATGTTTGACAAATAAATTTGACAAATAAATAATTGATATGACAAATGATTAAACAAATATGTTTAAATCGAATTATGTTTTAATTTCTTGACGAAATTAACGTGATTTGAAATTTGACGTTCGCACATTGTTTGCAATTTCACTTTTTTGTATTTATTTGTTTCGACAAATTTATTGTTTTCGTTTAATTAGTCAATAATACGTTTATTCAAACACGATTCATAATATTACAATAAGTTTTCATTTTTATCGCTCGTCGAAATACGCGAACGTTTAAAAATAAAATTTCAAATCGATCAAATTCTTTTGACAAAACAAACGACGAAAAGTTTTGTTAATCAAACAAACGATTTGAAAATTTTTTTGACGAAACAACGACGAAATTTTCGACGATAAAAAACGATAAATCGAATAACAAACAATTTATTTTTTTCTATTTACAATCGTCAATTTTTTATTTTTCGTTATGATTCGAAATCATCATAATTCATTTTTATTTGAAATTTCGTCATTTGAAATTTTTCGTGTCGAAATCGATCGTCATTTGAAACAAATAATCGACAATATCAACGAAAAAAAAATTGTTATTCAATTCAAACGTCGCAAATTTGTTTTTTCGCGTATAAATGTATCGATAAAAAATAACGATATTATTTATTTTTTAAACGTCATTAACGTCAATCAATTGAAATAATAAATCGAAAATCGTATCGTCATTTTTTTGTAAAAATTCGATGTTTTATATTCGAATCGAAACATTTATTTGAAAATTTTTAATCAATATCAAAAATTTGTCGATGAATTTCAAAATAACATTAACAAATTCGCAAAAATTAATTTCGAATTAACGAAAAAACGTTCATTGAAAATTCAAAACGATGCAATTTATAACATTTTTCAAAACAAATACGACGCGTTGAAATTGAAATATCAAATTTTATCGATCAACGAAAAAAAACGTGAAAACAACGATGACGACGATGCGTTTATTTTCAACGTTTCAAAAAAACGTCGTTTCGTCAAACATTTTGATTCATTCACGTTTATCGATGAAATGAATTTCATTTGACGTGTGTGAAAAACGAAAATGCACGATAAAATGACGATCAACAACGATCATTACAATACGAATTTGTTCGTCGTTATTTTTGTTATTGATTGAATTGTCGACGAAATTGACGATTACATTCAATCGATACGTGATATCGATTTCAATCATTTCAAAAATTGATTTATGATGTTGAAATTTCTGTCAAACATTTACGATAATTTTGATTTCAAACGCAACATGCGTAATCAATTTCGAACATTGATTATGAACATTCAAAATTTTCAATCGTTTTATTTCATTTTTTTTCGTTTCAATAATTCAACAAATTATAACGAAACTATCAAAATTGAAAAATTAATGAAAAAAATATTTTGAAATTTGAAAAAAATTATAAACGTGTATTTTCGTAAATTTATCATTTTCGACGAAATCAAAATCATTTTTCAACAAATTTACAATCGACAAACGAATTTCAAAAAAAAAAACGACAACACGTTAACAACGTTTTAAATTATTTCAATTCAAATTCATTTTTGTCGTTTCGATTTCGATATCGTTCACGAAATTTGTTACATTCGTTTTTTGTGTGAAATCAACGATTCATTTTCATTTCAATGTGAAAATTAAATTTCGTGATTTGATAATTGACAAATCGATTGTCACGAACAAATATTTTACATGTGACGATTTGAATCATGTTTGAAAAAAATATTTGAATGTTTTCAAATATCAAAGACGTCATTGACACAAAATGCAAATATCGTACATGAATTTAATCGTCGAATCGAACGATTTTGATTCGAAAAATTAACAATTCACATCAAAAACGCAATTGATAAATATTTAAAAAAAAAATTTTATTTACGATGATGATTTGTTTGACTTTTTCATCAAACGATTTTTAATTATTAATTGTACGTTATCATTCAACGATAATAAACATAAATTAAAAATTTTAATAAACATTGATGCAATTGATTATGCATTCATTAATAAAAAAATCGCGCAATTTGTATGCAACATGTTGAATATGAAATTCGTATTTTTATTGAAATCGAAATCATTGATTAAATTCGACGATCGTCAAATTTCATCAATAATTCATGTCATATATTTTAAATTAACGATAAAATTGCATTTCGAATTGATCGTTTTTTTGTTAATCATCGATTTGAATAATCATTCGATAATTTTAAAAAAATCGTGAATGAACAAACATGAAATCATATTGAACATAATTTACGATAAATTGATTTTCAAATCGTTTAAATGCAATCATCATGACAATATATTCAATCAAATCGTTCAAATTCGACGTTTGAAAATTTTCAAATCAAATCGTCGATAAAATATATTTAATTGACGTCGTGATATCGTATTATCGCAAAAAAACAATTCGAAACATATAATGATAGGAAAATTTCGATATATCATTTTGTTTCGTTTCAAAATCAAATTTTTGCTTTTTACAATGAAAAATGAATGAAATATATTCGATTCGAAATGTTTCGAATGTTCAATTCATTCGAATGTCGATAACGATAACGAATTGTCAATCATCGAATCAAATAATTCAAAAATTGAAATCACAACAATTACGAAAACGACATTTATTAAAATTTTTTTGAAAAAACAACGCAACAAACGTTAAAAAATCAAAAAACAACAATTCGAAATTTTTTATTATCGAAATTGAATTCAAACGATTCGATAAATATCGCGATAATTGATGCAATTTTTTTTGATTTGTTCGTCGATTTCAAAAATAAAAAACAAAAAATGTAATGTTTTTTTATTACGATCAATCAAATCGATTTCGCGTTCAAAACATTGCGAACAAATTTTAAATCGTTGAAAATTGTGATCATGATCAAAAAAATTTTGAAACACGAACAAATCAAATCGATTTTTGAACGTATAATGAAAAAAATATTCAAATATTTCAAACATTTGTCAAAAATATTCGATTTTCAAAAAACAATTGAATTGTTATCGTATCGATTTTACGATTACAAAATCGAATTTTTAAACGATAACAATACATTGTTTCGAAACAAAATATATTTTTTGTTCGAATTCAAATTTCAAAAATTCAAAAATATTTGAAAAATAATTTTCAAAAAAATTTATCGTATTCAATCAAATTGCATACGTTTCGTTCGTTTTATTTGCAATTAAATCAAACGATCAATTACGTTTGTGTGTAAATTATCGACGATTTAATCACATCACGAAACGCAATCGATATTTCATTTTTTTGATCGAAAAAATTTTAATTAAAATGCAAAATTGCAAATATTTGATCAAATTGAATATTATATCGATTTTTAACAAATTTCGAATGAATGAAAAAAATGAAAAATTCATCACGTTCGTTATTTTCATGAAATTATATAAATATCGAATATTATTTTTCGAATTAATTAACGAATTCGCGAATTGACAATATTACATGAACGATTTGTTGTTCAATTTTTTGAACAATTTTTGTCAAATTTATTTAAATGATATTTTCATTTACAACAAATTCAAAAAAAAAACATATCGTTCACGTTCGTAAAATGTTGAAAAAATTCAAAAAAATCGAATTGCAAATGAATATTGAAAAATGCGAATTTTCAAAAAAAAATGATATTTTTGAACGTCATATTATTCATAAAAAATTTTCGCATGAATTCAAAAAAAATAAAAATTATTGTCAATTGAAAACGTTTTACGAATTTAAAAAAAATACAAATTTTCGTAAATTTCGTCAATTTTTACAAACGATTTATTCGTGATTTTTCGAAAAAAATTCGAATTTTCATTCGAATAATCAAAAAATTGATGAATTTCGAATGAATTGAAAAAATCGAAAAATTTTCAATTTTTTCAAAAAAACAATAACGAAAATTTTTATATTACGACATTACGATCGAATCAAACAAATCATTTTGAAAATTGATTTTTTTGATTACGTCAATGCAAAAATATTATTTCAATACGACGACGAAAAAATGTTGCATTTCGTTGTTTTTTACAATCGTAACATGATTTCAATCGAATGTAATTACGAAATTTATAACAAAAAATTATTAATCATTATTCGTTGTTTAAAACATTGACGTTTTGAATTCGAAAACATTGAAAAATCGATCAAAATTTTCATCGATCACAAAAAATTGAAAATTTTCATAATATCGAAAAAATTCATTTTTCGTCAAATTCGTTGAACAGAAATTTTTTCGAAATTTAACATTGTTATTCAATTTCAATTCTAAATTCAAAACGTTAAAACAAATGTTTTGATTTGTATGTTTAATTTTCGATTCAAAAACGATATTGAAAAACGATATTAATATCGAAAACAAATATTGTTCATTTCAAAACGATTCGAAATTCACGCGATAAAATTTAACGAATTTATTTATAAACGAATTTTAATTGTCAATAAAATTGACGATAATTGCACAACATATCGTGAAATCATTGAACAAAATCTCAT
The DNA here is from genome assembly GCA_018902385.1 of Physcia stellaris. Classification (NCBI taxonomy): domain Eukaryota; kingdom Fungi; phylum Ascomycota; class Lecanoromycetes; order Caliciales; family Physciaceae; genus Physcia; species Physcia stellaris. The sequence goes on from JABSSW010000070.1 coordinate 40,135, forward strand.
TTTAATGAACGAAATCGATTTACGAAATTGCAATGAAAAAACGATGTTTTGTATCGAAATGATCGATTATGAATGTTTGTCGATGTTTTTTTATTCGTTGATTTTTTCAAAAAAAATTACGAATTTTCGATTTCGAAACATTTAAATTTCAATCGTATGAAAAATTTTATACGTCGCGATTATTATTGATTCAACATACGCAAATTCGTTCGTCGATACGTTTGTAATTGTTATAAATATCAACGTACGAAAATTTTCAAAAATCGAAAAAATGATTTATTTACATTTTTGATTATTTTTTTGCAACGTTGAATCGACATATTCATGAATTTTATTATCGAATTATTTGACGTTCACGATCACAACGTCATTTGCACGATAATTGACAAATTTAATAAAAAACGTCATTACGTGTTTTGCATTGTCGACGACGAAAATACAAATGCGAAAATCACAATCAAAATATTTATCAATTACGTGTTTCGTACGTATGAATTATTTTTTTTATAACGTCAAATCGAAAATTTCAATTTATATCGTTTATTTGACAAATATTTTGCAAAATTTTCGACATTAAATGTAAATTTTTTATTGTTTTTCATTCAAAAATCGATGAACAAATCGAAAAAATCAATCAAAATATCGAAAAACAATTGCGACAATATTGCAATTACATGCAAAACGATTGAAACGTTTGATTATTCATAATTGAATTTACAAACAATAACGCAATATTTGTAACAACAAAATTATCATCATTTTTCATTAACAAAAAATTTCATTTTCGCATGAATTTTTCGTCGAATTTTATTTCGTATATTACAACGAAAAAACAATTTTTGATCGTTAAAACAAAAAATATTATCGACACGATACAAAATATTTTCAATTATGTACGAAATCATGTCGAAATAATTCAAAAACGTATAATCGTTTAAATCAACAAATATCGAAAAATCGTGAAATACGTCGAAAAAAATTTCGTTTTTTTGAATCGACGAAACATCAAAACGATTAAATCATTTGACAAATTGAATAACAAAAAATTAAATTCGTACAAAATATTAAAACGTAAAAACAATTTTTATCGTTTCGAATTGTCAAAAATCATGCGAATTTACGATGTGTTTTATTGTTGATTTTTTCGCAAAAATTTTCGTGATTTTTTCGAAAATTAAATTAATGAATTTTTCGATTTCGTTATAATCAATGAAAATTTCGAATGAAAAATGAACGATATTTTGAAATTTCGATATTATTACAATCGTTTTCAATATCGTGTCAATTAATTAAATTGATTTCATGATCGAACGTGATATTATGTCGACAACGAAAAATTCGATAATGTTCGCGATATAATAAACGATTTTTATCGTAATTATTTTACGATAATAAATTCAAAATCGTTCAAAACGTTAATTTCAATATTTCAAATCGTCGTCAACGAATCAAATTTTTCAACGAATCGTCGTCGTTTTCGAAAAAAAATCGTCATGTTAACATTAATCGAAATTATTTTCGATTAACATTTGACGTCACAAATTCGATTTTCATTCATTTGTTTTTGATTTCACGATTTTTATTCAACAATTCAAATTTTATTATTTTTTCGATGTTATTTACAGTCAAAACTTATATCGCATGAAAAATTGAATCGTGTCAAAAACATTTTCAAAAATTGTCGTCAAATTTTATCGAACATTGAAATGACAATAAAATATTAAAAAATGAAAATAATGATCGTGAAATTTCAAAATTTTGCAATTATACAATTGAATCAACAAAATTTTCAACAACGTTTTTCAATTTCAAAACAACAACAAATCGTCGAAACGACGTTCGCGAAAAAAAAAAATTGTTACGAACATGTTTGACAAATAAATAATTAAAATGATAAATAATTAAACAAATATATTTAAATCGAATTATGTTTTAATTTTTTGACGAAATTAACGTGATTTGAAATTTGACGTTCGCATATTGTTTGCAATTATATTTTTTTGTATTTATTTGTTTCGACAAATTTATTGTTTTCGTTTAATTAATCAATAATACGTTTATTCAAACACGATTCATGATAATTGTTGAATAACGTTTTATTGCGTTTATCGTATATTTTTTTTTGTTTCATTTGCGATTCATCGCGTTCGTTGTTTGTTTTAATAAATGTGTTGAATATTTAATTAACGTTTTAACGCGTACAGAAAAATTTATTACGATTATTTTTTTGTTTTTATTTTTTCAATATTTTTTGAAATAATTTGATAAAAATGTTTTTCATATTTAAATTGTGTTTCGTTGACGTTGACAATTTTGTACGATATGTGAATTGTCAACAATGAATTTATTGTTTTTTTTATTGTTGTTATCAAAACACGTAATGATTTCGCGCGACGTCAAAATTAAAATTGTGAATTTAATTTAATTTCGTGATTTCGTATGTTTATTTTTGTAATTTTTTAAACGTGTCGTGAATACGTTTCGTGTAAAATGTTGTATAAAATGCGTTAAACGCAAATTTGATAATATCGAACATAAAATATATATTTTGCGTTTTCAATTGACGACGTTGATTTGCGCAATGTTTTTGATCGTTTCACGACGATAAATGTTTTACGTGCGTGTCGATGCGCAAATTTTGTATGTTATTTTTTTTAAATATATTTATCGAATTTAATAACATTTAATAATTTTGACAATTGCAATAAAAAATCAACGTACGAATTTGATGTTCAATTTGCAATTACATTTGAAAAATACGATTGTGAAAATTCAATAACATTTCGCAAAACAAAAAAAATCAAATCAATATCGTTTTATTGAAAATTTGTTGTTACGTTTGAAATTTCGATTCGTCGATATCAATGAAATTTTACGTTTAATGAACGATTCGTTTCGCGTCAATGAAAATTTTTCAATTATACGTTTTGCGAATTTTTCGAATGAAAAAAAAAACGAAAATTAAATTTCGATTAATATTGAAATTATGTATTTAAATTTCGAATTTTTTTTATTTTATTTCACATTTTTATTTAACGATTTATCGTTCGATCAAATCGAACAACAATTTTTGAAAATATTTTTAACATAATTCAATTTTTCATGCGTCGTAAATTTTGAACAATAAATAACACACAAAATTTTGAAAACGAAAAATATATTAATATGCAATAAATATTTCAATTCATTTTTTTTTATTTTCAATATTTTGATTTTTTATTGATATCAAATTTTTTCGAATTTTCGTTATGAAATTGTCGCAAGTTTTTTGAAAATATTTAACAAATAATGCAAATTTTCAAAACGCGTTTTTATAATTTTTTCATTTCACGAAATAATAAAAATCGAATTCGTTATAAAATTTGTTTAAAATTTCATTCGTTTTGAAAATTTTGTTGTTTTTGATAATTTCAATTTTATAATTTTTTTTCGTGATTTTCATTTTCATGTTTTTGTCGAATTCAATATTTTCAATTCGATAAAAAAATTTAAAAAAATGTAACGTATTGTAAAATTTCTTTTTTAAAAAAATTGATTTGCAAACATCAATTGATTAAAATTAAAATTACAATTCAACATGTTTATTATTCAGACGAATCGTTGTTTTATCAAGAACAAAATTCGTGATTTATTATGTATTCGACGATTTTTTATCGAAACTTTCAACGATTATCGCATATCGTTAATAAATGATTTATTCGTGACTTTCATAATTTTCGAAATTAGAATTTGTAAAATTTTTCTGATTATATTATTCGACGCATGTATCGAAATTTGTTTATTAAAATTTGAACATCAATATCGAACAATCGTTTTTTCGTTTTTAGTTTGAATCGTTGCAAATCGTTTATTCGATTTTGATTTGCATCGTTACATTATTTTTTTTCAACGAAATCGAAATTTTATGAAATTTGCATGTTTGACGTCGAAATCAACATTCACGTCGAATTAAAAATCGTCATTTTCAAATATCATTCGTTTGATGACATTTTCAAAAAATTTGTTTTCGAAAACGATTTCGAACGTAACGATAAAAAAAAAAATAAAAAAGAAAATTTGAAAATGTTTTATATAATCGAAATCATTTTCGAATTGAAATTAATTTAATCGTTGCGACGATGACGACGATGATTATTTGTATGTTTGATGATTTTTCGTTTATTGTCGATGTTTCGTTAAAATCTGAAAAATTCAATGAAAAAAAACAAAACAAAAAAATGCATAATCGATACGAAATGCTTTGCGAAATCTGATAAAAATGCGAAAAATTTTTTTTTGCTTTTTGTCGACGTTTTATTAAAATTTAAAAAATTCGATGAGAAAAAAGTGCGCGATTTGCTGAAACAATAAAAAAAAATTAATTGTATGTATTCAATCGAAAATATCGAATGACGAAAACATTTTCGCGATTATATGTTGATTCAATGATTCGTGCAAATACGTTTGTTAAATTTTTGTTTGCAAACATTTGATCGAAATTTGATCAAAATATTATGATTTGAAATTGATTTGTTTTGAAAATGACAACGATTCAACGACGACGACATTGATCGTGAATACGTTAATCTCAATTGCGATGAATATTTCGACAATCATTGAATTTTGCTGAAAACGATCTGATTTTCTGTCTGAAAATAAAATGTTTCGATGTCGATGTTGAATCATTTGACGACGTTTGAATCATATGACGATATTAAATCGTTCGATTTATTGAATGATTTGTTTGAATTACATTGTTGAAATTTCAATCGTTGAATCGTGATTTCAATCTGTCAAATTCGCGAATTTTTTAGTCATTCAAATTTATTGAAAATCTTATTCGTTTCGAGTTTCAAAATCAACAATTGTTTTTGCAACAATTTTACGTATTTGACTCGTCAATGTAAATCGTACAAATTTCATAATTTTATTAAACAATGCAAATTTTATAATCAGTTCGACTTGATCTAATCAATTCGATTTAAAAATTTGAATTATCGTTCAAATCATTGAAAATTGAATACGTCGCAATGACGAGTTGAATAATTGATTTTTTTTCTTTTTTGAACTGTTTTTTTCTAACAGCAAAACGAAAACACGTTATATTTGACAACGAGTTTATTTAGCATGATGTAATCATAATTAAAAACATTCGACAATACAATCGTTGTTTGTTCACGAAAAATTTGATGTTCACGAGTCGCGTTAGCAAAATATCATCAAAAATTTGATATTTAATTAATTTGTGATTTGTAAACGACGACAACAATTTGTTTGACGAACTTTTGATTCACAATACATATGACGATTTTACATCGATAAAATTTTATCGATTTTGACGTATTTTATTCGTCGCAATACGATTTTTGAAAAACGACAAACGTTTTTCAACGCAATCGTATTCAAACGAAAAACATCAATTGAAACGCATTCATTTGAATAAATATCGTTGTTTGTTTCTCGCAAAATCGAAATTAATTTTGAAAAACGAAAATTTTATCGAAATAAACTTTCGATCGAGTCAAATTTTGTTCGCATCATGATTTGATGCGAAATCGTCAAAAATTGCATTTTTTGAAACATGCATCGAATTTTGCTGAATAAACGAAATTGTTTTACATCGTGCATTGTTTTAAATTTCGATAAATTTTGACGTAATGTTTATATTTTCGAGCATGCAAACGAACATATCGCGTTCGATCGAATATATCAACAAACATTTTGCTTTTATCAAGCGAACATGTTCATTGACATCGTGATGTCGTTATTTGAATATATCGTGTTTTTGAAAAATGTATTGAATTTCGTTCGATGTGTAAATTATAATATTGATTATAAGATTCGAATGATGCGACATCAAAAATGTATAACAAAAATAATGTTATAATTAAATCAATAATTGCAAAGTTAATTATCTTTCAAATTTTTGTTTATATAATCAGTCAATCTGCTCAATCGTACACATATTTCGAAATCTATTCGAAAATATAAACTTGTTGAATTCAATCGAAAATTTGATGTTGACGTGATCAAATTGATCGTTTTCATGATTTATCGAATTTCGATGATCGAATTTGCTTGATATAATTTTATTCGAAATTCGACTCGTTGTGCTTTATTAATTTAAATTTTGAATGCTTTACACTGATTCAGATTTCGTGATAATTTTATTGTAATCATCGTATAATTAATTTAATTGTATTACAATACAGAAAAATAAAACGAAATTTTTCGTAAAACTTATTTGAATGCATTGCAATGTTTGCAATTGCATAACTTTTGATTTTAATCAAACATACGAACGAACGTATCGAGTTTCGTCATTTTGTCATTTGTTCAACGAATTTGTCAATTCTATCATGAGTCGTGTTTGAATAGACGTATTATTGATTAACTAGACGAAAACAATAAATCTGCAAAAACAAATAAATACAAAATGTTGAAATTGCAAACAATGTGCGACGTCAAATTTCAAATTACGTTAATTTCAACGTAAAATTAAAACATAATTCGTTGTTCGATTACATATCATATCAATTATCTATTTGTCAGATTTATCTGTCAGACATGTTCGTAACATTATTTTTTTTTTTCGCGAGCGTCGTCTCGACGATTCGTTGTTGTTTCGAAATTGAAAAATTTTGTTGAAAATTTTGTTGATTGATTTGCGTGTTTGCAAAATTCAAAAATTTCACGATTATCATTTTTCATTTTCAAATGTTTCGTTATTGTTTCAAAATTCGATAAAATTTGACAACAATTTCTGAAAATGTTTTTGACACGATTCAGTTTTTCATGCGACGTAAATTTTGATCGTAAATAACATCGAAACGATAACGAAAATTAAAAATTGCGAAAACGTTGCGAAAATAAAATCGAAATAAATGTATTGAATTCGAAATTTTCAAATTTTAATCGAATGTAATCTCGATTAATGTCAACATGACAATTTTTTTTCGAAAACGACGACGATTCGTTGAGAAATCTGATTCGTTGACGACGTTTTGAAATATTAAAATCAACGTTTTGAACGATATTGAATTTACAATCGTGAAATGAATGCGATAAAAATCGTTCATCACGTTGCGAATATTATCAAATTTTTCGTTGTCGACATAATATCATGTTCGATTATGCGATCAATTCAATCAATTGACACGATACTGAAAACGATTGTAATAATATCGAAATTTCAAAATATCGTTCATTTTTCATTCAAAATTTTCGTTGATTATGACAAAATCAAAAAATTTATTAATTTGATTTTCGAATGAATCACGAAAATTTTTGCGCAAAAATCAACAATGAAATACATCGTAAATATGCATAATTTCAAACAATTCGAATCGATATAAATTGTTCATACGTTATAATATTTTGTAAAAATTTAATTTTTGTCATCGAATTTGTCAAACGATTTGATCGTTTTGATATTTCGTCGATCGAAAAAAACGAAAATTTTTTCGACATATTTTACGATTTTTCGATGTTTGTTGATTTGAATTGTCATACGTTTTTGAATCATTTTTGTATGATTTCGTACGTAATTGAAATCATTTTGCATCGTGTCGATAATATTTTTTGTTTTGATGATCAAAAATCGTTTTTTCGTTGTAACATACGAAATAAAATTTGATAAAAAATTCATACGAAAATGAAAATTTTTATTGATGAAAAATGAAAATAATTTTGTTGTTGCAAATATTGCGTTGTTATTTTCAAATTCGATCATGAACAATCAATCGTTTCAATCGTTTTGCATGTAATTGCAATATTGTCGCAATTGTTTTTCGATATTTTGATTGATTTTTTCGATTTGCTTATCGATTTTTGAATGAAAAATGATAAAAAATTTACATTTGATGTCGAAAATTCGACAAAATGTCTGTCAAACGAACGATATGAATTGAAAATTTCGATCAAATGTTATCGAGAAAAATAATTCATGTGTACGAAATACGTAATTGATGAATATTTTGATCGTGATTTCAACATTAATATTTTCGTCGTTGACGATACAAAACACGTAATGACGTTTTTTGTTAAATTTGTCAATTATCGTGTATATGACATTATGATCGTGAACGTCGAACAATTCGATGATAAAATTCATTAATATGTCGATTCAACGTTGCAAAAATATAATCAAAAAAATAAATAAATCGTTTTTGCGATTTTTGAAAATTTTCGTGCGTTAACATTCATAACAATTACGTACGTATCGACGAATCGTTTTACGCATGTTGAATCAATAATAATCGCGACGTATAAAATTTTTCATGCGATTAAAATTTGAATGTTTCGAAACAAAAAATTCGTGAATTTTTTGAAAAAATCAACGAATAAAAAACATCGACGAACATTCAAAATCGATTTTTCGATACAAAACGTCGTTTTTTTCAATGCAATTTCGTAAATCAATTTCATTTATTGAAATGAAATTTTGTTCGATGATTTCACGATAAATCGTGCAATTATCGTCAATTTTATTGACAACAAAAATTCGTTCATAAATAAATTCGTCAATTTTATCGCGTGAATTTCGAATCGTTTCGAAATAAACAATATTTGTTTTCGATATTGATGTCGTTCGTCAATATCGTTTTTGATCGAAAATCAAACATACGAATCAAAATATTTGTTTTAACGTTTTGAATTTCGAATTGAAATTGAATGACAATATTGAATTTCGAAAAAATTTTGTTCAACGAATTTGACGAAAAATTAATTTTTTGACGTTATGAAAATTTTCAAATTTTTGTGATCGATGAAAATTTTGATCGATTTTTCAATATTTTCAAATTCAAAACGTCAATGTTTTAAACAACGAATAATGATCAACAATTTTTTGTTATAAATGTCGTAATTGCATTCGACTAAAATCATGTTGCGATTATAAAAAACAACGAAATGCAAAATTTTTCGTCGTCGTATTGAAATAATATTTTCGCATTAACGTAATCAAAAAAATCAATTTTCAAAATGATTTGTTTGATTCGATCGTAATGTCGTAATATAAAAATTTCGATTATCGTTTTTTTGAAAAAATTGAAAATTTTTTCGATTTCAACAATTCATTCGAAACTGACGAATTTTTTGATTATTCGAATGAAAATTCGAATTTTTTTCGAAAAATCACGAATGAATCGTCTGTAAAAATTGACGAAATTCACGAAAATTTGCATTTTTTTTCAAATTTGTAAAACGTTTTCAATTGACAATGATTTTTATTTTTTTCGAATTTATGCGAAAATCATTCATCGATAATATGACGTTCAAAAATGCTAATTTTTTTTTGAAAAATTCGCATTTTTCAATATTCATTTGTAATTCGATTTTTTTGAATTTTTTCAACATTTTACGAACATGAACGATATGCTTTTTTTGAATTTGTTGTAAATGAAAATATCATTTAAATAAATTTGACAAAAATCGTTCAAAAAATTGAACAACAAATCGTTCATGTAATGTTGTCAATTCGCGAATTCGTTAATCAATTCGAAAAATAATATTCGATATTTGTACAATTTCATGAAAATAACGAATGTGATGAATTTTTTTTTTTATTCATTCGAAATTTATTGAAAATCGATATGATATTCAGTTTGATCAAATATTTGCAATTTTGCATTTTAATTAAAATTTTTCGATCAAAAAAATGAAATATCGATTGCGTTTCGTGATGTGATTAAATCGTCGATAATTCACACACAAACGTAATTGATCATTTGATTTGATTGCAAATAAAACGAACGAAACGTATGTTGCTTGATTGAATACGATGAAACTTTTTTGAAAATTATTTTTCAAATATTTTTTGAATTTTTGAAATTTGAATTCGAACAAAAAATATATTCGATTTCGAAACAATGTATTGTTATCGTTTAAAAATTCGATTTTGTGATCGTAAATTCGATGCGACGACAATTCAATTGTTTTTTGAAAATCGAATATTTTTGTCAAATGTTTGAAATATTTCGATATTTTTTTCATTATACGTTCAAAAATCGATTTGATTTGTTCGTGTTTTAAAATTTTTTTGATTATGACAACAATTTTCAACGATTCAAAATTTGTTCGCAATGTTTTGAATGCGAAATCGATTTGATTGATCGTAATGAAAAAACATTGTATTTTTTATTTTCGATTTTGAAAATCGACGAATAAACAAAAAAAAATTGCATCAATTATCGCGATATTCATCAAATCGTTTAAATTCAATTTCGAAAATGAAAAAATTTCGAATTGTTGTTTTTTGATTTTTCAACGTTTGTTGCGTTGTTTTTTCAAATTTTTTTTTTTGACGAATGTCGTTTTCGTAATCGTTGTGATATCAATTTTTGAATAATTTGATTCAACGACGAACGATTCGTCATTTTGATCGATTTTCGAATGAATAAAACAATCGAAACATTTTGAATCGAATACGTTTAATTCGTTTTGTATATAAAACGTTGAAAAATTAAATTGCGAACGAAATAAAATCGTATATCGAAATTTTATTGCAACAATATGTTTCGCGTTATTTGTTTTCGATAAAAAAATATCGCGACGTTTATTAAATACGTTTTATTGATGATTTGAATCAAAAATTTTCAAACGTCGAATTTGCATTGTTTTGATAAATATATTGTCATGATAATTACATTTGAACGATTTGAAAATCAATTTATCGTAAATTATATTCAAAATATTTTCATGTTTGTTCATTCACGATTTTTTTAAAATTATCGAATGATTGTTCAAATCGATGATAAACAAAAAAATTATCAATTCGAAATGCAAATCAATTGTCAATTTGAAATAAATAACATGAATTATTGAAAAAATTTGACGATCGTCGAATTCGATAATGAATTTCGATTTTAATAAAAATACGAAATTCATGTTCAACATGTTGTATACAAATTGCGCAATTTTTTTATTAATGAAAACATAATTAATTGCATCAATGTTTATTAAAATTTTTAATTTATGTTTATTATCGTTGAATGACAACGTACAATTGATAATTAAAAATCGTTTAACAAAAAAATCAAACAATTCGTATCGATGAATAAAGAAAATTTTTAAACATTCATCAATCGCGTTTTTGATGTGAATTATCAATTTTTCGAATTAAATTCGTTCGATTTGTTAATTATATTCATGTAAAACATTTGCATTTTGTGTCAATGACGTTTTTGATGTTTATAAACGTTCAAACATTTTTTTCATACGTGATCGATTTTATCATATGTAAAACATTTGTTCGTAACGATTAATTTGTCGATCATCGAATTACGAATTTTGATTTTAACGTTGAAATGAAAATGGATTGTAAATTTCACGAAAAAAATCGAAATGACAAATTTCGTAAAAAACATCGAAATCGAAACGACAAAAATTGATTTGAATTGAAACAATTTAAAACGTTGTTAACGTGTCGCGATTTTTTTTTTCGAAAATTCGATTGTCGATTGTATATTTGTTGCAAAATGATTCGAATTTCATCGAACGTAATAAATTCACGTGAATATACATTTATCGTTTTTTTTCAAATTTCAAAAAATTTTGTTCATCAATTTTTCGATTTTGATGATTTCGTTATAATCAATTGAATTGTTAAAACGAAAAAAAATGAAATAGAAAAATTGAAAATTTTGAATATTTATGATCAATGTTCGAAATTGATTACGCATATTGCGTTTGAAATCAAAATATTCGTAAATAATGTTCAAAAATTTCAACATTATATGTCAAATTTTGAAATAATTTATATCAATATCACGAATCGTGTTACGATAAAATTTTCACATATTAGAAAAATTAAAATATTTTGATTAAAATAAATTAACGTTTTCGCAAAATCTCGACACGAACACATATTTTGTTTTTTGTTTTTTAGATAATAACAATTCAATTATTTTTATCATTCATTTATTACATACAACATATTTGTTTTAACAAATGATAACATCATCATGTATACGATTATTTGATTTTTATCGTCAAAATTAAATTTTTGCAAAAACAATAAAATCATCGCGAAATTCATTCGTTCGACGAAATGTTTATCGTTTCATAACAACAACAATCGCGAGATATTTCGCAACGCATGCAATTAAAACATATTGAAATTGAATATTTTTGTCAATTTGTTAGCAATCGAGAATTTTACGAAAATTGATTTTCGAAACGTTCAACAATTTTCGTTTTTTTCGCAATTCGAAAATTTCAAATTTCGATTTGTTTGTTTATTTATTTATTTTTATTTATTTATTTTCAAATTTTTCAAATTCGATTTTTTCGAATCAACACACGATCGCGAAATTATTTTCGTTTGTTTCAAATGCTCGTTTGAATAAATATCATTCATGAAAATTTTGCAAATTTGCGAATCGATAAATTTTTAAAACGAAACATGTTTGTTTTAATCGAACACGATTATGATTCGATCAATTTTTTCGTTCAACATAACGAACAATACGAAGATTCGTCGTTATTTTTTTCGTATCAACGAGTTTTTTTTCGCGAATTTCAACGTTACAAAACGTTTCAAAAAAAAAATCGTCGTATTTTTATTCGCGTGAAAATAGAACAAATGAAAATCGATGTTTTTTTTACTATGCGTCAAATTATTTTCGTCGATAAAATGAATATATTGCACGCGAAACACGTAAAATTAAAATATCAAAACAAGTCATTGAAAATTCAAAATCAAAACATGAAATTTCGTATTGCGTCGTTAAAAAAAACGATCAAATACGAATTGACATCGAAACAAAATTTTGTTCAATTGCAAAAAAATGTAACGAAATTTCAAAACAATGTCACGAATTTTCAAAATGAAATAATCGTACATATTAACAATATAACAAATGAATTCGTCAATGTAATAACGCGATTGAATGTCATGTCGAATATTGAATTAACGACATCGAATCAAAAAAAACAAAAAATAATCGTATCAAAAAAATCAAACATACATTTGAATATTTTTTTTTCTTTTACGAATTTCAACATTTACATCGTTTCAACGCATCGAAATGATTTTTTCGAATTCGAAATATTTTCAACATTTCGAATCTTTGAAACGTTTGAGAAACGCGCGATATTTGAAAATTTTTTTCATCGTAATGACGATAAATTTTCGTTGTCATTTTTTGAAAAAAAAATTTTAAATCGTTTTCAATCACGTTTGCAAAATCTTTTGCACAACAACAATGATTTCAATAACGATTTTGATGAATTTAAAAAACGTCAATTTTACAATCGTCATCAACGTGATAACGAGTGTCAATTCAATCATTTTCGTTTTCGCATCAAAAATTTTTTATCGTTTAACAAATTCGACGAGTTTCGTGATGTGATGTTGATTAAACAAAATCAATTTAAAGTCACAAACGTCGATTTTTTCTATTTATGATACATTGAGAATAAAAATTTCATTGAATACGTGATTAGTGAAAAGAAAATGATTTATATTAACGTTCAATTGTTTGTTCAAACAATCAAACAATATTGATCAACAACGAAAATATTTTAAAACATTTATATTTCTGTTTGCGCGATGTCGTTCAAATATAATGAACAAATCAAAATTTTACGAAACAATTTGTTTTATTGATCACGATTGATATCTTTTGCAATGTTTTAGTAACAAAATATGAGAAACATTTTATCGATGTTTTGAAAAAAATGCAAATCGAAAACTATATCATTAAAAACGTTCAAAAACGACGTCAATTTGATGAATACGTCAATTTTTTCATGCGTTATGCAATTTTTTTCGATATGTTCGATTTGATCGTGTTTTCGATGATTTGAAACATTTTCGATAAGAAATTTCGTAAACATGTACGAAGATTTGATAAACGTATTACAATCGAAAATTTTATTCGAAATTTGAAAAACGTTGCAAAATATTATACGAACAGCGATTTCAATAAGAAAAACGAAAAAAAAACAACATATCAACGTGAAATGAAATCGAATCAAAACAAAATTTTGAGCGTTTTGAACGATATTCGAAATTATACATTGAAAATTATTCAACGAATTATTTTTTCAAATTTCAAGATGCTTCAATCGTCACGTAATTGACAAACATTTTCGCGAAATGTTTACATTTTTGCGTCGTCGCAAAATCGATCGCAATATTTACAACAAAATCAAATTTTTGCAATTCAAAATCTATTTTTTTTGCAACGTATCAATCAGTATTTTACGCGTACAATTCAATATTTCATGATTTTTTTTGCGCAGAAACTATTGACGAATAATGCGAATTACAATGCATTTGTATCGACATTTTACGAACAATACGATTACAACGCAGACAACGAATATGACGAGAAACAAACACAAACAATCAATGAGAATATCAAATTCGAGATTTTCGAACACGCAAATTTCGATGATATTATCATTTTTTTTCATGCGAAGACGTTTGAACTCGAAATTTTCAACGATGAAATATACATTCGTCACGACATGTTTTTCATGTCATGCAATATTTGCAAACAAAATTATTATAACAACGATGTTCGCGTTCGTTTGAATAATCACATAATGATTATTCATGAAATTGACATCAAATTCAATCAATTCATGAATCAAAAACGATACATCAATTGAATGAAACATGCAATTTTGCATGTAATCATTATTCGTGAATCGTCGTCAAAACGTAAATACGTCATCATTCAAACGCGATTGTATAATGAAAACAACGAAAAAATATCGATTTGCATCGATATCGATTTCAACGTCAATTTCATCGACGAATTTTTGTTATCAAAAGATAATTTTTGAAGTCGATTGCATAATTGTCATTCAATTATTGTACGAAATATCGTTGATGAGCGTATTGTTGATAAACAAATGAATATATCATTGTTCGTCATCGTTATTGATAATACGATGAAACGAATTGAAATCAAAATTTACGTCAATAAAGAAATCAAAGCGAAAATCATTTTAAACATGAATGAATTCGACAAAATCGAAAACGATATAATTTTATGATTAAATCGAAAAAATGCAATTAAGCGATTGTCACGTCGCTATCAATTTCATTTCTAGAAAAAGTCAATCGATGAACTTTTTCGCGAATTCAACATCAAAAAACGATTATACAGATTTCAAATCATGTTTTAAATCGTTCGATGACAGAAAATCAATCAGAAAAACGATGAAATTTGCAAAAATAATAATCAAATTTTCATACAAATCGATTCGTTTTTTAAACAATTTGATTCAAATCAATGCGATCAAAATCGAAAAATTTCAAACAATATATGATTCGAATATTGCGAAATTAAAGTTTTTTGCAATTGCACGAAATTTCGTTTTCAATTTCGCAAACATTTCGATTTTTTTTTTTTCATCAACGAATTAAATTTGCGAATTTCAATTGACGTGTTCGTTTTATTAATTCGAATCGTTTCAAACGTTTCACGATGAATTTTGTTTTGAAAAGTCGTCGTCGCAATTTTAACGATTTTTGAAAAAATTCGAACAATTGATGAAAAAACACGTTGTTTTTTTATTTTTTTTACATGTATTACTAATAGATTTCTCGATAGATGAATTTTGAATTTTCTGACACGCGAAAACAATTTTCGCAAAACATAACGAAAACGTTGTAATTTTTTTCGTTCGATGACATTTGTTACGATAAAATTTCACATATTAAAAAAATTAAAATAAATTAGCGTTTTCGCAAAATCTCGACACGAACACATATTTTGTTTTTTGTTTTTTAGATAATAACAATTCAATTATTTTTATCATTCATTTATTACATACAACATATTTGTTTTAACAAATCGATTGTATGTAATTATCGACATCATTTTCAATTCAATCAATCACAATAATGATTGCGATTATGTTCGTGTCGTAATGATCAACGTTAATCGTCATTTTATCGTGTATTTTTGTTTTTCAAACACGTTAAATGAATTTTATTTCATCGATGAATTTAAAAAAATCTGAATGTACTTTAAAACGTCGTTTGTTTTTTTAAAAGAAATTAATTACGTTGATTTTATCGTCGTTTTTTTCATCGTCGACGTCAAAGTTTCGTGCACGATCGCGAATTTTAATCAACAAAACGTCGTGATTTTTTTTCAAAAAAATGTAATTTTTTTGTTTGATCAAAAGTAAATCACGTTGTTTTTCGTATTCGCTTTTCAAAATATTCAATTTTCGACGAATTTCATTTAATTCGATATTCGTATTGATCAATTCGTTACGATCGACGTTGACAATATTGTACAAATTTTGATATTGAGTCAAAACGTTCAAATAATTGTCACGATCGATGCGTAATCGATCAAATTTCTTTAAAAAATCGACGATTTTATGATTGATTTATCATTTCAATTGATCGATGATGACGATATTCAAAAAATGAATAATTTCGTCATTTTTCATTTTTATGAATTCGATCGTTGATACAAATCGACGACGTTTGAATTGATCAACGAAATTTTCGTTAAAAAAAATTGTCGTTAATTTTATGCAATATACGATTCACGTTGACGCGTAACGTTTTGAAACGTTGTTTCATCGAAATAAAAAATTCAAAAAAAATTGTTTCGTGATGATTTCGAGTCATAATTGAAAATGAAAAATTGAAAATGATAAAAAGAAAAAAAATTAATCGTGTCAATTTTCGTTTTCTATCGTCGATTGCGTGAAAATTCGATTTGTTATTTCACGATTTTCGACAAATGTCTCGTCAAAAAAATTTTTTAATCGTTTGTTTGATTAGCAAAATTTTTCGTCGTTTGTTTCGTCAAAAAAATTTAATCGATTTGAAATTTTATTTTTGAACGTTCGCGTATCACGACGAACGATAAAAATTAAAAATTTATTGTAATATCATGAATCGTGTTTGAATAAACGTATTATTGATTAATTAAACGAAAACAATAAATTTGCAAAAACAAATAGATACAAAATGTTGAAATTGCAAACAATGTACGACGTCAAATTTCAAATCACGTTAATTTCAACGTAAAATTAAAACATAATTCGTTGTTCGATCACATATCATATCAATTATCTATTTGTCAAATCTATTTGTCAAACATGTTCGTAACAGATTTCAAAATTCAAATTAAATTGTAATTTTACATATTCGCGCGAAAACTAATCATTTCAAATATAATGTGAATTTTTTGTTGATTGAAAAATTGCAACATCATCATATAAATTTTTGATATATATTCAAAAAAAATTAACGTCAATTTTTAACGTAAAAATTATCAAAATCGAATTTTCGTTGTTTTTGAACATCATTCGACGATTTTTCGCATTTGATACACGTCATTCAAAATGATATAAATCGACGATTTAACGCATTTGTACGATATTACATTTATAATTTTAACGATTTTATTTTTCATCGTCGTGTAAATCGTGTGACAAATCGCTCGAAAAAATAAAATTGAAATTTTAATCGAACAATTTTATCAACGATCAAAATTTAATTTTTAATTTTTGTATTGTATTGAGCAATTTTTTTTTGCATGAATTTTTCAAATATTCGATTTAATTCGTTGTAAACGTGTTCAAACAAATATTCATTTTTTTTTAAAGTTTTTGAAAAACTTTTTTTCGTCAATAACGAAAACATAAAAAACGATACACGCGTTAATTCAACATGCGACATAAACGATATTTTGTTCGTTGTGTATAACGATACGAAATTTTTTTAAAAATTAAAAACGATTTTTGAAATATTTTATCGCGTGTTCGTTTCGAATTCTAATGCGATTCAAATTGTAATTGAAATTTTTATTGAAAATCGATTTGTTGTGAAATTCTTTGTAAAAAATCATCAATTATTCATGTAAAAAATATTCAACATTCGTGTAACGATGCAAATCAAAATCGAATAAACGATTTGCAAAAATTCAAATTAAAATCGAGAAATCGATTGCTCGACATTGATGTTCAAATTTTAATGAACAAATTTCGATATATTCGTCGAACGATGTAATCAAAAAGATTGCATAAATTTTGATTTGAAAATTTTGAAAATCAAAAATGAATCATGTATTAACGATATGCGATAATCGTTGAAAATTTCGATAAAAAATCGTCAAATACATAATAGATCACGAATTTTGTTTTGAATGAAACAACGATTCGTTTGAATATCAAAAACATGCAATTTTAACTTTAGTCAATTGATGCAAATAAATCAATTTTTTGAAGAAAAAAAATTTTACATTCGAATCGTTGTTATAATCATCACGATTTGCATTTTTCGATTGAAATTTATATTTAATTTTTTTCGTACGAATCATCATCAAAAATTTTAAATTGTACGAAGTTTACAGTCGTTGCGCAACAATTAATAATCACATATCGTTTTGAAAATATCATCGAAAACATCATTCAAAAAATTCAATTTTATTCGCATCGCATTTTAAAATTTGCAAAATTTTTATCGTCATTTTTTCTTTTCATAAACGATCAAACGTGAAACAATAATACGATATTTTGATCAAAAAAATGTTTTTGACACGATTCAATCTTTTTATTTCATTTCGAAATAAATTTTGTAAAGCGCGAAAAATAATTACATTATAATCAAAATTTTGAAATCACAAATCGTCGTCAACGAAAAACGTTTCAATCGAATCAATCAAAAACTCGATACAATTACTCAACGAAAAAATAACAATATTTCTGAAAATACAATAATTTCTCGAAAATATATCGAATTTTTTTATGATTTTGCATTCGACATGTTCGAAAATTCAAACGACAACGTTTTCGCATTTCGCAAATTTCGATATTTCAATCAATTGAAAATTTATGTTATTTGACAAAATAAACAACGTATTTTGACGCAAATCGAACGCGACGTGATCATTAAAATCGTTGTTAAACGAACAAAAAAACGATATATTTTTTTTTGCAATCGTCGAAAAAAAATCATCTATTAAAATTTTGAAAAAAACGTCGAAAAATTACAAAAATAATTCAATTTTTGTGATTTACGACGAATACATTATGAAAATGAAACAACAATTCGATTTCAATAACGTTAAACATCAAAATGACATGCATTCGCAAAAAATAAATTTTGCAATTATTTTTTTGAAATCAACGTCGAAATCGCAATGAAATTTTTATGTGCGAATCAATTCATTGTTTTTTTTTTCATTTAACAAAATTATAAGAATTTTTTGCGCGATAAAATTATTCAAAATCGCGAAACTCACGATCAAAATAGTTACGATCGTTGAAATCACGTTGATCAACGAAAAAACGAAAACGTATCGCAATAAATTTTTTATTTGAATCGTATAAAATCATATTTGTCGTCGAATATGCAACATATCAATTACATGCAAATGAACAAATTTAAAAACTCAATTTTACTCGAACTCGTCGCGAAAATGACAAACAAAAAATTCATTAAAAAAAACACGATTTATGAGAAACTTCAACGCAATATCATTGAAATCGAATTCAATTTGACACAAAAGAAAAAAATTCAATTCGACGATTCTCGAAAATATAAACGAAATCGAAATCTCGAGAATGATTCGAACGATCATCTCAACAAATTCTTTCGAAATTCAAATCGAAAAAATCGTGAACGAGACAGAAATGATCGTTTCGAAAAAAATCATAACGATAATCAAAAAAATAATCGAAATGATCGACGCGAAAATGATCGTGAAAAAAAAACGCGAAAATCGAAATAAAAAACGACGAAAAAAACGACGAGAAAACGACACATTTGCGATCGAATTCAACATCGATTTTGTCGATCGAAAAAAGAAACAAAAAAAACGAAACGAACGTCAAACAAACGAATCATGTTTCAAATGTGAATTCAAAAATCATTGAATCAAAAAGTGCAAAAAAATCAAAAAATCAAAAAATTTGATCGTTTTCATTCAAATTCGAAAATTGAAAAATGATTTTTTCATTGATATCAATTGCACGTTCGATTTTTTTAACGAAAAATTTGATTGTTTCATTGAATTTTTGAAATTCGCGAAAGTTATTCGTCGACGTTTGCATCGTATTCGAGTCAAAACAATCAAAATTTTTGCGAAACGCAAATTCGTCATTGTATTTTTTATTAACATTGATGTGATAATGAAAAAAAAACATAACATGAAAACTTTGTTGAATAACGAAAATCAAATCAATTTCATATCTCGTTTTTTGACACAACGTTTGAAATTTTCGTCAAAACATTTTGAATTTGTATGCGTTAAAATCGTCAATGAAAATATTTTACGTACGTACGAAATACATTTTTTAAATTTCGAAATCAAAAATCAATTCGACATCGCTCGATATTTTATCGAATTTTTTTGAAAATCGATTTATCAAATGATCAACTCATTTTGAATTTATTTTTTTTTACAATAATCAATTCGAATGTGAATTACGAAATACGAAAATTCAAATGACGTATCAAAATCGAAAAATTCATGTTCATTGTGAACAAAATACTTGATTCAAATTTCGAAATGTTTGTTAAAAAATTGATGCAAAACATGATTCGAACATATTGTTTGTATATTCGATTTGTGAATATTGAAACAATCAATATTGAAAACGTGCATTTCGATCGTCAAATAAACGTTTTGTTCGTCGTCACAACAAAAACGAAAAAAATTCAAAACAACAAAAACATTATGTTTCAATGTTATTTGAAATACAAAAAATTTGATTCGGAAAATAAAACGTATGAATTATTCAAACATACGATTTCGAATCATGTCATCGATTTCGTCGAAAACAAACAATCATTTTATGAATTTATTTATTTTTTATTCGAAAACGAATTTAAAATTTTTCGCAATTACATTATCAAATATTTGAAAAACGATTTCATACGTTTTTCGCAATCGTTTGTTGATGTTTCAATATTGTTTGTCAAAAAACGAGACGATATTTTTCGATTATATGTGAATTATCGAAATTTGAACAACGTACTCATCAAAAATCGATATTCATTGTTTTTGATCGATGAAAATTTGAATCGACTAAATCGAACAAAAATTTATACGCAATTAAATTTCATCGTCGCGTACAATCGAATGCGTATCAAATTTAAAAACGAATGAAAAACGATTTTTCGAACTCGTTATGATCATTTCGAATATCAAATATTATTTTTTGATTTAATCAATATTTTCGCATCGTTTTAAATTTACATCAATAAAACGTTGATTGAACGACTCGATGTGAACGTCATCGTATATTTCGACGATATTTTGATTTATTTCGAAAACTTTGCTATTCACGTTGAAAATGTCAAATGAATATTGAATCGACTTCAAAAACACGATTTTTTTATCAATTTGAACAAATACAAATGACATATCGATGAAATAAATTTTTTGAATTACATAGTTTTTCTCAAAAGCATTACAATGCAAAAAAATAAAATCAAAAATATTCGAAATTGATTCATGTTTCGATCGATCAATGATATTCAACAATTCGTCGATTTGATCAATTTTTACAAACGATTTATTCGCAATTTCAATCGTATCGCGATTTCGTTTATTTCAATGTTGAAAAATTTTGAGAAAACATACAAGAAAAACAAATTTCGAAAACGTAAACGAAATCGAAACTTTCAACGTTTTGCAAAATTTTTTATTTTCAAAATCGTCGAAACGTTCGAAATTTTGAAAATTTGTTTTATCGAAATGTCGTTATTGCATCATTTCGATTCTATTTGTCGATTTCGAGTGAAAATTGATGTTTTTGATAAAACAATAGAAAATATTTTTATTCAACTCATCGACGACGAGTGACATTTTATTGTTTATTATTTTTTTAAAATGAATTTTGCATAATGCAATTACAAAATACACGATCAAAAGTTGTTGATCATTGTCGAAACATTCAAACATTGACGACATTATTTGAAAAACGCTCAACATGAAATTTTCGTTTTCACGAATCATTATAATTTGAAAAAATTCATGAAAACGACGAGATTTTCGTCGCGTCAAATTCGATGAACTCAAAAATTGTTTAAATACAATTTTCGCATTGATTATCGTTAAAGCAAAAAAAATTCAACGAATGCATTATTTCGACGATCAAATTTAATGCAAAAAAAGAATGACGTGTTCGAAAAAAATCGTCGAATTTTGCATCGTTTTCAAAAGTTTTTGCAATTACGAAATAATAATATAAAAATCATGTTTATAGTATGCAAATCTCAAAAAAAAACTGAACGATCAAAATTTTTTGAAATTCATGCAAAATCAATAACGAATCAACAAAAAATTGATTAACGTACATTAATGATTGACGAAATATACGTTATTGAACGTTTCGACGAATTGATCGCAATACGTAACGTCATGATTTCAAAACAAATTTACGACGAGAAAATTGCAAAGTTTTTCGTCGATTTGATTTTTCAAATGTTGTTTCAAAATTCATTCGTCGTCTCGTTTCGAAAAAAATTAATTATTTTCAACGAAAACGACGAACGTTGAATCGACGAAAATGACGTTTTTCGTTTTGAAAAAAATTGTATGTATCAAAACGAATTCGATTCGATGTATTGCAACGTTGTCACGATGATTTTTTTGCAAATCATTTCGAAATTGACAAAATTTTGAAATTATTTCGTCGCAAATATTATTGATTTGATCGAAATTATGATTTTGACATGTTCGTTGACATGTTCGAATTCGTTAAAAAATATTGCGAGAATTGCGTTATTTGCAAACGAAACAAAACATCAAAATACAAATCATATGAAAAGTTTCAATTTCTTTTTGTATTTCAATATCGATGAGTTGATTTTACAATGAATTTCGTGACAAAATTATCAACAAACAAAAATTGAAATGATGTCAAATACGACAACATTCTCGTCGTCGTCGATCGTTTTACGAAAATGATTCATTATATTCTCGTCACGAAAACAATCAAAATCAAAAATCTGACGAAAATGTTTATACAAAAAATAATTCGATATCACGATTTTTTTAATTTTATCATCATTGATCGTGAATCGCTGTTCACGTTCGAATATTATTATTTTTTGTGTTACGCATTGAAAATAAAGAAAAAAACGTTCACAACGTTTCATTTTCAAATTGATGAACAAACGAAACGACAAAATAGTATCATGAAACAATATTTTCGAACATATGTCAATTTCGCTCAAAATAATTGAATTTTTTTATTTTTCATGATCGAATTCGTTTACAATAATGCGAATCACGTTTCAATAAAC
This sequence comes from Physcia stellaris, assembly GCA_018902385.1. Lineage (NCBI taxonomy): Eukaryota > Fungi > Ascomycota > Lecanoromycetes > Caliciales > Physciaceae > Physcia > Physcia stellaris. The sequence goes on from JABSSW010000070.1 coordinate 63,356, forward strand.
ATGTCATCGTTCAAAATCAATTTGAATTATAATCTTCGTATGATTTTTGAAAAAAATTCTGATTCACGATCGCGTGTTTCAACGACATTGAATCAATCAAAAAAATTACGTCAATTGATTATTGTATTCAAAAACGAGTTAATGAATGTTCAACGAAATCAAACACGTTTCAAAAACAAACGAAACATTGCTAAAACGTACAATAGAAACGATATAATTTGATTAAATGTCAAAAATATAAAAACGAAACGAAACAACAAATTGAAACATCGATTTTTCGAATCATTTAAAATTTTCGACACGCATAATTTCAACGTTTACAAATTGACGTTATTTGATCAACGACACATACACGATGTATTTCACGTCTTTTTGCTCGAAAAAAACAATTCAAAAAAGAAAAAAAATTCAATAATTTTTGTCACGTTTTCTTTTGATTATATTGACGTGAAAAATCAAGATTCGATGTATTAAATACGTGAAATTGTTGATAATGTTGATTTCGAAACGAGCAAAATTTTCAATCGATTTGAATGATTAGAAAATTTTTATTATTTAATAGATTGAAAAGATTACGAAAAATACAATCGCATATGAAAATTTTATGAAAAAATAACACATTTGAAAAAAAAATTTCGTCAATTTCACGATGAAAATTTTAACAAATCAGACGATCGAAAAATTACATTAACGTCGAAATCGAAAAATTTTATTTTCAAATCAAGAATTTTCAAATCGAAAAAAAAATCAAATCGTTTTCGCAAAAAACAATGACGAATATCAAATTCAAATACAATGTTTACGAATTTTTTTGTCAAATTTTATTTTTCAATCAAATTTTCATCGTCGTCGAATTATTATCGTCGAAATCAATCAATTTATAATTACAATCATTTGATCAAATTTCGATCAATTGTTTGCAAAAATTCATTCAACGCATTTGCAAAAATCATTGAATCAACACATAATCGCGAAAATGTTTTCGTTTTTTTCGATTTTCGTTGAAAATATTTATCATTTGATTATTTTTCATTGTTTCAACAAATCACGCATTTTTTTGTTTTGTTTTTTTTCATTGAGTTTTTCAAATTTTAATGAAACGTAAACAAGAAACAAAAAATTTTCTTTTCGTTTTCGTATCAAATTTCGCGAAACATTTCGTCTTTCTATATCGATTATGCATTTTTTTGTTCTATTTTCTTTCATTGAATTTTTCAGATTTTGACGAGACATTGACAACAAACGAAAAATCATTTATTCAAACATACAAACAATCGTCGTCGTCATCGTCGCAACAACGAAATTAATTTTCATTCGAAAATTATTTCGATTATATAAAATATTTTTAGATTTTCAATTTTCAATTTTTTTTTTCATCGTCATTTTCGAAATCGCTTTCGAAAACAAATTTCTTGAAAATGTTATCAAACGACGACATCATCAACGAATGATGTTTGAAAAAATCGATCGTCGATTTGTGAACGTCAAACATGTGAATTTCATGAAATTTCGATCTCGTTGAAAAAAAATAATGTAACGATGCAAATCAGAATCGAATAAACGATTTGCAAAAATTCAAATCAAAATCGAGAAATCGATTGCTCGACATTGATGTTCAGATTTTAATGAGCAAATTTCGATATATTCGTCGAACGATGTAATCAAAAAAATTGCATAAATTTTGATTTGAAAATTTTGAAAATCAAAAATGAATTATGTATTAGCGATATGCGATAATCGTTGAAAATCTCGATAGAAAATCGTCAAATACATAATAAATCACGAATTTTGTTTTGAATGAAACAACGATTCGTTTGAATATCAAAAACATGCAATTTTAATTCTAGTCAATTGATGCAAATAAATCAATCTTTTGAAAGAAAAAGTTTTACAATTCGTTCATATTCATTCGTCGACAATAAATAAAGAAAAACGATGTTTGTACAAATTGATTTTTAAAAAACAATGAAAATCGTGACGATTGTCATTGAATTCATTGACGTAATCGATGATTTGTTTATCATGAAACGTATTGATAATTTGCACGTTAATAAAATATTTGTTTTTTTTTATCGAAAAAAACGTCATCGTAATAATGAAACTTTTCGAACAAAAATATAATTGTTTTATCAATTATGCATCAATCATCACGTCATTTAAACGATGTTTCGATATTTTCAATTCATTGTTTTGCAATTTCGCGAATTTCATTGTTTTCGTTTGATTATTTGATGTGATTTTTTTGCATGTTCGATTCGAAAATTTCAACGATAATTCGTTTGATGATTTTATGTACAATATTTTTGTCAATTTCAGTTCAATGAGCGATCGTTTGCAAATTATTGTTATTGTCGTAAATTTCAAATCGTTTAAAAATAATAAAAATTTGACGTTTCACGAATATTTGTTGTTGATAATTATCGTTTTGAAAAACGAATTGATATTGCAAACGTTTCATCAAACGATCGAATATAAAAAAATTGATACGAATTTTTTGTCGAAATAATTTCGAACGATGTTTGAAAAATTCGAAAATCATATCAAAATTCACAAAATTTTGAATATCGATCGTGAAATCATGAAATTTCGCAATTGATCGATATGTTTTATGACGTTCAATATTTTTTTCGTGTATTCATCATTCGTCGAATTTTCGAACGACGAAAAACTCGACGAATTCAAATTTTTTACAAATTTGTTGATCAAATCGACGAAAAAATTCGTAATCAACAAAATTTGAACGTTCAATTTCAAATCAATTTTAATCATGTTGTGCAAAAAAAAAAAATGATTAACAGACGATCAACAACAACAACGAAAATCAATGCAACATCAAAAATTTCTCATTATATCAATTCAAAAATAATAAAATTTGATTTCGAAACGTTTCGCTCGTTACATATGTGTAAAACTTCTTTTCAAACGAAACGTCGAAACGTTTCGATCTCGAAACGTTTCGAAAATGTAACGAGCAAAAACAACACGTTGTGATTGTTTCTAATGAAACACATCGTTTCAAAATCATGTGCGCATCGCAATCATCGTTTTCTCTTTTTTCATTTTTCTAGAATAAATTCAAAGCATAGCTATTTTAGACTTTCATTTTCAACTTTCAGTCATCATCGATATCTTCATAATTTACACAATTTCATCTTTCATCGTATCTCTACAGCATCAACTACAATAATTCACATTATCAAGAAAAGACGTCTACCCGTCCTCGGCACAACGGATACGAATACGATATGAAGATAACATCATTCTTCGAATTCCGTCCCGAGTCGGGTAAGTGCTGGCCGATTCCAGGTCGTGGGAGATTATATATTTATGTGGATTTGGTTATACAGGAGATAGTGATAAATAGGGATTGCGTGCTGAGATTGAGGTCTATAGGATTCTGTAGGGAATGATCTATGCGTAATTTTAAAGGGGACACCAGATCGTGGATATCGCTACTGTGGGATGTTGCAGTGGAAGATAGCATCGGGCCCGTCAATTCCAGAAAAACAAGCATGTCTATACTAGATGACTTTTATCATGAAGTCTTTTTCTCAAAATTCAGCTGTCGCTATCCCCATAGTCATGATGCGATTCTGCCTTCCACCGCACCACCACAGTTCCAATGGTTCGTAAATGATGACAAGGAAAGACGCGGCCCCGTCCCCGGCAAAGAGCATATGAATACAATATGAATGAAGCACCGTCTTCGGATTCCGTCCCGGGTCGGGTAAGCTTGATCCGCCATGAACTTGCCTGTACAGCTCTATCCCGCGGAGGCAGTAATAGTACCGAGATTTTCCAGATCTATACGATGACGCAGGGCGTGATCGATGCCTATCTCCGTGGTGGCACCAGTTGCTTTCGGTGAATTGCAGAGGAGGAGATCAGTATCTGGACTGTAGTTCATTACGAACCCATTCTATCACGCTATTGTTTTCGAAGCTCGGATCAAGATACCAACGAATTAACCTAGCCTTTAACATTCTCACCGAAAATTAGAACGTATATTCCACAAAAAGGGCTGGGAAATAAGCAATTCCACGAACTGTTCACCCCTCCGTTCAGGAACTAAAATCAGTCATCTTCAATTTTTTATCGCGGAGCGACGGTTTTCCATCAACCTTACGGTTTGTTGAATAGAGTGTCTTCTGCAAAACCAAAGTTACCTCACGAACTCGAATTTACAGATATTCCATGTGTTCGTGTGTGTGTGCAGACGGAACCATGCAGCTGACGATTTCCGCCCGGCGTCGTACCGGGAACGACATCCCGCTGCCATCGACGCGGGTGGCGACAGATCGTAACATATTTTGGGTAAAGCAGGACGCAACGACTTTGAGAAGAGAAATGGAGCCGGTACTGGACAATTTTTCTGGAGCGCAAATATCAAATGATTGATGGATTGGACTCTCTGGAATAGCGTATGAGGTCGAGTGAGAATTTCGAGAATACTCATATCAACGGACCCAAACGAGGTCTTTTTTTTCAGCGGAGAGGTCTGGTTACTCTGGACTTGGCTACACGGATCTCGTTCCCACGATTGCATTCTTTCCGTCGCAAATTGGATCTATGCAAGGGGGATTAATATATTTCCAGTCGCACAGATGTACCGTATATGCCCCCTGATGCAGAAACCGAAGCGGAGGGGTGAATTGGGACTTTGTGAAGCTGCTGATGAATGTCCAGTATCCTTCCAAAAAAGAAGGCTGACGTTCTTCTGATTGGAGGTATAGTCTGACTCCTTCTTCATGGGCTTTAAAGTGACTCTGAAATAGCTCTTATAATTCGGAGCCAAGGACTATATGTTAAGCGAAGGGAGGTCAGAAAGTGGTGTGCCAGATCGTCGGTGAATGATCCTCGATGCCGACTGTCAGGGCTCCTTTTGCAAGAGGCGATGTAGTGAACAACATAAATTCACCTCCAACTCTCCACTTCAGCGACAACTCACCACAATCGCATTGTAAGACGCCATGTAGTAAACAGCACAACTCATCCATTACCCACCTCGAAGACAACTCAGCTCCATCGCAGCAAGTCATTCCCTCAATTCCTCAAGATATGCCTCGCTCGATCACCCTTGCAGAGAGGCATCCAGAACTCTTTGCACAAGATCAGTACATCGATCCCAGAAGCCAGAAGCGGTTGATACCCATGGAAGTGTTATGTCTCGGATACATGCGAACCGGCACAGCGTGTAAGTCCAGAACGCCTGAATCGTTGAACCTGTAAAGAACAGAAATTTCTAACTCTCTTGTTCGGCACGACTTAGCGATGCAAAGCGCCTTCAACATCCTCGGCATCCCTTGCAGCCATTCATTCTCGCTCTTCTACCACATCCGCGACTGCGCCATGTGGAACCAAGCTTTTGATGCCAAATACGCCGGCAAGGGCAAACCTTTCACACGGTGCGAATGGGACCAGCTCCTCGCCGCGTACGGTGCAGTGACGGATGTACCGGCGCTTGCGTTCTGGGAGGACCTCGTGAGCGCATACCCGGAAGCGAAAGTGGTCCTAATGGAGCGGGATGTCGACCAATGGTTCAAGAGCTTCGAAGAGGTTGTTATCAAGCCTATTTGGAGCAAATGGGGCAACTGGATCGCGTCGAGGGAGCCAAGGTTTGTGGGTCCGCTCAGAGATGTCCATCTGCGATGGGTGAAATATTGGATGGGAGTGCACTCAGCGGAGGAGATGCGTAGTTTGGCGAAGAATAAATATCGGGAGCATTATGCTTCGGTCAGAAAGACGGTACCTAAGGAGAGATTGCTGGAGTATAGGCTGGGAAGTGGTTGGGAGCCTTTGTGTACCTTCCTTGGGAAAGAGGTACCGGATGTCGAATTCCCAAAGGTGAATGAGACAGCTTCCATGCAGGAAAAAATGGCCATTATTGCCCGACGGGGGGTGAAGAATCTACTAAAAAGGGCTTTGCTTTTTACTCGGGCCAGCAAGGACAGCTCTCGCTCTGATATGGCTTGGGCCGCCAGTAAGAGCATCTGCCTTGACGGTGAAGCTTAAGTATCATTAATAGATTTTAGAAACTTTGGAAATGCATACAATCGAGGGCACTGTTTTCTTTTCCAGATGAATTACTAATCCCCGGGCACGATATGTCAAAGAATTGCTTCGATGATACTGCATAATAGCCACGTCTAGCCATTTGTCCGCTGATCATGTATGTTTTGTTGCAATACAACGAGGTCCCAACGTCGTAGCGGCCACGGTTTGCGTTTTGCTAGGATTTCAAGGATGTAAGAGTCAGCCCCAGGGGTTTGGGTCGACGCTGATATTAATTCCATCAGTCCTAGTTCAGGCGCGACTGTCTCAGAAAGTATATAAGCGTCTGGTGAAAAAGGTTCAAGGGCGAACGCACAGGTTGATGTCGTTCTCGATAGAAGGATACCTTATGTCGTTAATGAAACTGTAAATAAGATTACAGGAGCAGGAGGCCTTGATCCAGAATTTTTGAACGACCTACTTTGAGCTTACACTTCGGCTACTTCCAAAAATGTTGCTGAAGGAGCCCCCAGTTACTTATTCCCCTGCGCCTTGAGTTAATTCGGATGAGTATTTGGCTATTTAGGTGCGAGGGGGGAGGAGATTGGGGGCAACAGGATAGAGGTTGGATCTGGGTTGTGGTCGATTGGTCTTTGTGGATGTAGAGTTTTCGATGAGAGTTGAAGATGGAGTCAAGCGCTTGCATGGAGGTGGGAAAGGAGAGCGCCTTGAAAGAAGGAAAACATGCTGCGATAGTGAGTAAAGCCATCCGCGTACGCGAGTTTCAGCTAGTTGCGCCGTTCATGAAACGTCGAAACGGGCAGGACAGAAATACTTACCTTGTTCTACGGGCTAGTTCGAGAGGTCCTGCTTGAATATTATCGGTGAGCTGAGAAAAATCCAATCGATTCGAATTCCATCTCACCTCAAACTCAAGCCTTCCTTCACAACATCCTCTATCAATCTCTCTAACGTCGTCCATGCCGTACCCAAATGCACCACCGCCCGGAAAAACAACCCCTTGTCGCCAGGCGCATAATCAATCATAAAGCCTCTGCCCACCAATCTCCTCGCAATCTCCTTCGTACGCCAGCTATTCCTCTCCTTACTCTCTGCCACCACCGCCTCGCCGCCGAAGTAAAAACACACCTGCAGACACGGCGGAGGATTTTCGCTCACGAGGGTTAGGTTGGGGTTTGCCTCGATTGCAGTAGCGAGGTAAGCAGCGGTGTCGAAGCCGTTGTCGATCTGCTCTTCGTAGCCCGCGCTGCCGTAGTAGATCCATCCGAGGGCGAGTTTGAGGGAGTCTCCTTTGCGGCCGCATTGCAGCGTCAAGTCGCCCAGGTCCCATACTTCTTCCTCGGGAGGGGCTGGGGCATGAATTTGAGATTGAGCACTGCTGCCCATGGGAATATCGGAGACCCCACTACTGGCATCCTCGGTGTCGCTGTGGAAGAGATATCCCGCCGGCAGTGTGTTCGCGCGCCAGAACTTGCTCATATCCGCCCCGAGTAAGAAGGAGCATGTGACAGGGACTCCAATCATCTTGTGCGGGTTCACCGTCAGACTATCCGCAAACTCGGAGCCGCGCATTTTGTATTTCTGCGTCGACGAGAATATCGCTGGGCCACCCCACGAGGCATCGACGTGGTACCAGAGTTTCTCCTGCTTACACACGGCTGCGATGTCGGCGAGAGGATCGTAAGTGCCAAGGACTGTCGTTCCTGCTGTCGCGTTCACGAAGAAGGGAGTCAATCCCTCTTCGCGTGCTCGACGGATGAGTCTGGTAAGCTCGGAGACGTCCATTCGGCCTTGTCTGTCCACTGCGAAGGACCAAGCGGCGGAGCTTCCTAGGCCGCAGATCTGAGCCGCTTTCTCGAAAGAATAGTGCCCATGGGCGCTGGTGAAGAGAACAAGCCGTTTTCCGGCGTAGCCATTGATCTTTATTTCAGGAAATAATGTGTTGCGAGCTACCACAAGGGAGGTAAGGTTTGAGGCCGAGCCACCAGGTTGAGTTGTGCCTCCCGCTTGGGGACCCGTCAGACCGAAGAGGGAAGCAAACGTGCGGGCGGTTGTCTTCTCGATGATAGTCAGGGCAGGGGATACTTGGTAGACGTGAAGCTGGGAGCGCGAGTTAGGAAGCATTTACTTTGGCGATCTCAATGTTCGGGGGTAGGGGCAGGGAGCGAGCCGATTTACATTCGAGTTCAATACGGCGAGAACTAGCTCCGACACGACGCCTACAGGGTTGGTCGATTTATAGAGTTTGTGTAGGAAGCCTTGGTCCCAGGGGTTTACACTGTATTTGAGTATACGTTCCAATATATGCAGAAGCCCATCTTTCCCTTGTCCTACATTGGGTAGCTGGAAGTTTAGAAGTTTCACCAGGTCATCTGGTGGGTGATATTCCACAAGGGCTGTCGAAACATCTGATTTGGAAGTGGAAATCTTTTCAGGAGAGGAACCATTCTCGGCGCCATCGAGGAAGGGACGAAGTAGAGATTTGACTGCTGTCAATAACTGACCATGATTAAACGATTAGATTGATACTCAAGAGAATACTGATCTAGTCAAGGTATGGAGTAGAAAGAGACCTAGCGACCTACATCATCCAGCTCATCTGCCGGAGCTGACCTCGGATGGGTTTCCGTACTGGATCCATTCGTGTAGATAGCCATGACGGATCACCATAGAGGAGCAGCGGCTTCTTTAGAGGTCCATTGAATTTGACAGTCTCTCACTGTCTTGTCAGTGAATGGATCTGCAACAGCGATGGTGTAGTCGAGCAGGAGACTCTACAGCAAGCCGGACAGCGACGTTTAGCTTCATCACGTCATATGCGAAGATAACTCGCGATGATAATTAGCGCCGCTTGTCGCCTGCGACTGCAGTACAGTAGAGGATTGGACGTCTGCAAGCACACATATTCGTACCTTTGCATGATAGGGATTCGTACTACGCATGTCTACCCGGACGGTTCCGCTTGACTGAGGATAACGAGGAGAAGTGCGCGTACTTACACATCATTTAATCACTCACGACAAGACCCTTGAGACCCTTTATAAGAAAGTGAACGAGCTCTGAATGGTTGATGAATGGCACGCAGAAAAAGAAGGAAAGCTCGCAGGGCAGCCTCAAACGCAACCTTGCTAGTGGCTTTCTTTTGAACACGCAGGCGAATCATACTGTCATTCGATGGAATGATTAATATTAAATAGTAGAGTGGTACGGATATTGTTTACTCATCTATTACTCTTCTTGAAGACAGATGCATGCCTAACTTTGATAGGACAATGGCATACCTATTATTGATTCTGAGCTTGCCGACGAGGATTTCCTCCCAGCCTCCAATTATAACTTTTCTATATCGACGCCCAACAATGCAACCATTTTTCGCGCACGCCAAATGCTATCCGTTGACGGTGACTCCGGCGCTGAATGCCCTCCCTGTATATTACAATAACACCTCGTCTGATACGTGTGATATCCTGCTAGCAACACCCACCCACAGCCCCCCTTGTCCCACCTCCAGATCTAGTATCATTCAACCCCAACCGAACACCTCCGGTCCCTCCACTTCTGTTGCCACCAGCGCCGCCTGGTCCTTTGACCCCGCTTCGCCGATCGTTCAGGTCGTATTTCCCTTTTTCAATATTCCGATATATATTCTCCGCAACCTCGAGGAAAGCAGCTTCAACGCCAGCGCCAGACTTGGCGGATGTTTCGACGTATCGCAGAACGTTGTTTCGCCGACACCATTCCTGCGCTTCGGCCGTGGAAACAGCGCGTTTGTTCGGCTTCTCTAGACCTTTTGCTTCACCTTGCCCCGATTCCGGTGCGTGGCCGTTCGAAGTGGTGGCGTCATCTGTGCAGAGATCTCTTTTATTGCCTACTAGCACAACCACTATGCCTTCCTCCGCGAGTTGCCGTAGGTCTTGCAGCCACGACGTGACGCTGTCGAAGGTGCCTCTTCTCGTGATATCGAAGACCAGTAGCGCACCGCTGGCGCCACGGAAGTATGAACGCGTTATGGATTTGTAGGTTTCTTGACCGGCGGTGTCCCAAAGTGAAAGTTTCATGCGTTTCTGTGGTGAAGCATGATCGGAGGAGGATGATTGGGGAGGGCCAACGTTGACGATGCGGGAGCCAAATTCGACGCCGATCGTTACGTCGTGTTGAGGCACGAAGCGGCCTTCGCAGAGGCGGATTGTGAGCTATAGCAATGGGCGGATGTCAGCATCTTGAAATCACGACTAGGAAGCTGATGTCAGACTCAAGATATGCAGGTGTGATGATTGTGATGTGGTGTCTCTGGACTCCTTGGGACAGGGGAATGGTGATGGCTTTACGTACACTACTCTTCCCAGTGCCACTATCGCCGATACAGACGAGCTTCGCGATGTAGTCCCACGGCTGAGCCATGACGAGAATATTCAAATTTCGAGGAGGCAAGCAAGAGTGTTGAAGAGCGGCTCTCGGTTTGATGACGGAATGCCTTGTTTGATGGTTGAGCTAGGGGAAGAAAGAATTTGGTGGAGGTAGAAACATCTGACGGGGCGATCTGACATCAAGCTCATGACTTAGAAAATCTTAGTATGATTCTGACCAACAGTGAGCTCTGAACACCTCTGAACCTTGTGGCGTTGAATTGAGTTTGTGAGGCGGATTTAGAGACGGAGATAAAGCTGGCAGAGCTTAGGTAAGCAGGCGAGGGAGGGTCTGCGAGGAAAATGGCTGGCGGCCATCGACAGCTCAGACGCGTCAACCACAGCATGCATATGGAGGCACAAGGGATTTTGGAAGGGCACACGGAGTTCCATAGTTTTATGCCGTCTCATCATCACTCTATTAAGCTATTGAGTCTCAATTCTGTGCATGCAAGCTTTTCAAAATCGCCGTCCCAAACCATCCGAATATCACAAAGAACCACCTTTGGTACCCTCAGCACCAGCCCATGATCACTCAAGTCAACGCTTGATCTCAGGTGTTACGTTCACTTGAGAGATGTCCGTCTCACACTGTTGTCCTCCATACCTCGCCCTGCAATTGACTGCACCATAAATGGTCGCGACTGGTGTAATGTTCTTGCTGAGCCGGCTGTTAGCTGTGCTGTCCAATAATGATGTAGAAATGAAAAGATCTTACCCGCTGCATCGGAATTTATGGTTCACTTTCAGGTACTTGCCGTCAAAAATATACTTCACAGTTGCATCATTGCAAGGGTGGTGGTGATGAGGGTCGGCCATGGTCCCTCCAGCACCAGCTTCCAACTGTCGGCTACACGACGTCGACGTGTTGGTGTTTGGGTCGTCAAAGCGGAATGACAGATGGCTAGAGTTGAAGATGGCGGGAGTGCCAGGTTGGACGGGACCAGGTGCGGCGTCAAAGGTGGAGAAGCCGCTAATGGCCCATTGCTGGCTAATGCATGAAGCAGTTGAGCTGTCCTTTGTGGTGAGAGGATGGGCTAGGACAATCGGTAGTGCAGCTGCAAGGGGGAGGAGAAGCGTGGAGAAATGCATGATGATTGTTGACCAAGGAGTTTGTAATTAGAGATTTCTTGATCGAGTGATTCAAGGGAGACCAGAAGGAATTGGCTGAAGGAATTGGCTGAAGGAATTGGCTGAAGGAATTGGTGAAGGAGTGGTTAAGAGAATACCTGGAGGAACTGGCTGGGGAAGGGTTTATATAGTAGAGATTGGCGGAGACTAGTGCTAGGAAAAGGAATAGAAATGTGAAGACATACGTTACCTACCCATTCATCCCACACATCATATTCTTTTGAGCATCACACAGCAGAGACTAGTGGTACGAAAAGGAACAGAAGTGTGAAGAGCCACGTTACCTCCCATTGAGCCACGCATTCCGCTCTTTTGAGCAGCACACAGCCTAGTGATGGCACAGTCGACGATGTTTGACATCATAGAAGTCCATATCCGGTCGGTGTCGCCTTTCGCAATACGACCGAATGCTAAATCGGGATCGATTAAGGCACGATTTCGTCTTGGCGCATCTGCTTTTCTCGATGCGCATGATACGCGTGCAAATTCTCCGAAGCGCATAAGATCTTGCGCGGCTGACCGCAACACGAGATTCCACAGACGGCTCACGGCACACCGCCTGAGTTCGGACGAATGATGGCCCCCAATGGGTGTCTGGTATATTGCTGTAAGTACAACGCAGGGCTCTCGAAGCGGACTTCGAAGCGGGGATATCGATCTTGCTGCCCCAAAAATCAACACCTGGAATATAGCCCATGTCTAAATCTGTCCGGTCATTACAATGAAAGCGCTCGGTTGGATAAATCCACCTCTTCTATCGCTGCTGTACACTTATTCATCATCTTGGTCTAAGCGCTTGTAGTTGCCAGCTTGCCCATTGGCACCTTTGCTGTCACCTCGACTTCTGTTAGCTAGTCGTGATATCCAACCACCGATACCTTCGGAACGGCTTTCTTCCTCGGCTGCCTGAGACTTTCCGTTCTCTGCAGATCCGTTGGGAGGGTTGATGTCAAGCCCGGGAATGGCGTTGTCCGCGCCGAGGTGTCCAAAGCCACCACCGCCTCGTCGAATATCAAGCGATGGTACAGGCGATCGGGCACTCATGAGCGAATCTACTTCGGCTTCCTGTGCTGGCGTCGGCATGGCGGTTGTAGCGTCACCGAAAAGCTGGTCCATGTCTTCCAAGCGAACATTGGCCGTTTCCGGGTATAAGAAATATACTAGACAATATCAGCAATAACTTCCCCAAGGGTTCTATTCCAAGGACTTACCAAGAATGAAGCTGACAGCACAGAAGAAGGCATGTACAAGATAAAGGCGCCATTTGATCCATTCCTGCAAGATAGGCGTCAATTCACCCACAAGCCAATTACAAGCCCAGTTGGCCGCTGTACTAAGACTTGCGCCCTTGGCCCGGATGCTCAGTGGTAGAATTTCCGGCGGGTATAACCATGGTATAGGACCCCAGGACGCTCCAAATGCTGCATTGTATATCATAACGAAAAGAACGGTCAGTTGCGGGGTATATCGGATGTCAATGAAGATGAAGTATGATATCGCAGATAGTGATATTATCATCGCAACGGCGCCGGATAGCAGTATCATCCTTCGACCCCATTTGTCCACCAGGTACCAGGGAGGTATTGTCGATAGTAGATAGGTGATGCCGTTGATGCCTGTCATAAGAATGGCGTTTCGTCCGACCCAGCCGGCTGACTCAAATACCAGTGGTGCATAGTAGGATATGACGTTGATGCCGTTCAGTTGAGCTAGTGCTTGGGCTGACATGGCGATAAAGAGCCGTTTGTAATATTTTCGAAACATCTCGTAGTATGTTCTCTCGCCTTCTTGACGCTGTAGTAGAACGTTCATCTTGATCTCTCGATATTCCTGCCTAGCCTTCTCGTTGTGAATATCACCACCTCCGTAGAGGTTAGCAATAACAACGATACCTTCCTCGTCGTGATCATTGTCAAGGAGCCATCTAAAGCTACTTTTCAGTAAGTGATAGGAAAATGATGCAAGCGACTAACCTTGGAGACTCGCATATGATTAGACTACCTAGGCCGAGGAGAGCCCCCATAAAACACTGCAAGAGTAGAGGTACGCGCCATGAATAATCGCTCTCGATGTAACTGCAAAAGTAGTCTACCCACACGCTGGCCGCGTAACCGCTGATGTTACCCGTGAATTCGATACAAGCAAGCTTCCCTCGATTGTGAGGCGGGGAAATTTCAGACTGGTATACGGGCACAATGGTTGACAAGGCACCGACGCCGAGACCGGCGATGATACGGCCTAGTATCATCATGGGCATCCCGTTCGCAAAGGTTTGGAGAGCACCTCCAACGAAGAAGATTATAGACCCATACAAGATAGTCCGCCGTCGACCTATCATGTCACCTATTCTGCCCACGCTTAAAGATGCTATCAGAGCCCCTATTTCGAGAATGGCTACCATGGTTCCAATTTCGGCCCGATTAGGCTGGTTGAAGTAGTCCTTGAAGTGAGGTCCCCTAAGATCAATTAGCATTCAGCATATACTGACACCAATCCACGTTTGAAGACCTACGTTATTATGCCCGACATCACTCCTTGGTCGTATCCAAACAAGAACACTCCCAGAGAGACAAAGACACTGGTGAAGTACCTAGAGCTGTTCAGTCCTTGCGATATCTATGGTTTTACCAGGTGAGACCCTACAAAAGTGGCTTTCCCGTCAAGCCATGGGAGAGGCTTCTCTGTCGATTGCCCGTCATAATGGTAGCAATGATCTTCTCAACCCGGCCAATCTGCCGTGGTCCAGGGTCGGGGATATGGATAGCCTCTTTGTCAATCCCTTGCTTGGTGTTCCTCCTGTGTAGATGGTCTTGCGGGGCGTATCGAACTTGCTTATGGTGCAGGCCTCCACCTCTCGCCCTTGCCGAACCTCCTAGAGCTCCACCGTCGGCCGACTCCCGTAGCTTGATCTGTAGCGGATCCTCCTCGTCGGCAAGCTGTTCGGCGAGGTCTCCAGTATCACTCCAAAGGGAAAACTCCGAGCCTGCAGAGTCGACGGAGCGTCGGCCCCAGTGTTTCTCGTCGGTGGACTCTATCAGCGGAGCCGAGTGATCGTCTCTTTGTTGTGCTGGCGAGGTCAGGGCACGAAGGGGGATAGAGACAGAGGAGAGAGGGTTTGAGGAAGGAATGATGGCGGTGGTGAGGGGCTGACTGTAGCAGCCCAAGCGGTGGGAAAAACTATGTTGTATTTCCTATCCTGGCCTAAATTCTACACGTGTGTGTGGAATGTCAGGGTCGACAGATCGTGTGAGGTGGTCACGGCAGAGCGGGTCTGAAGGGTTCATGCATTGAAAGTGAGCTAGAAACAAATTGGCGTAAAGATAGGTAGTCGGTGGGAACATAAGATTCTGCAGGATATCGACACGGGGAATCAGACTCTCGGAGGCATCGAATCACTTGGGCGCTTTTGGAGACGTTTTCGGTTTTGCTGGCGGAGACCTTCGTGGACAGGGTTTAGGGGTTCAGCTGCATGCACCTGTCCCAGAAGGGCTGAGCACGCCGGCCCGAGGTTCCGCCGCCTGCGTTTTCCCTTGGCTTGGACCCTTCCACTCAGCACCGAATGACTTATGCTGATGACAATATCAGCGTTCTCGATGACCATGTGGCTTTTGCCATCTGTGCAAGGCTCTGCTCTAAGCTCATATGCCATGTGCAGTAATATCCATTAGTCAAATCCAGAACTATTCTCTGCACGTCGACCATGACTCGATGTATGCTATGTACCCCATACACCCCACACCTGTTAAAACGACGTACCTTTTTCCTAAGACCCGACCGTGCCGAGCGTGCTTACCCGAACACCTGCTGTTACGAGGATGGTATACCATGGTACATGAGGAGGGGTTGCTCTGGATTTTCCATGGTGGCCCGAACATTGCTCTGCATTGCTACATCCCATTGGGTGATCACCGCCGCCCTGCGTCTCGCGTCCTTCAATAGAAAGAAAAGAACAAAAAGATCGCCATCAGCCGAGTTTGTAAGCAGATGTCAAAAATTTGCAAACCAGCACCACGTCCTCCATGTTGTTGAGATTCACGAGCGTATGATGAGACTGACATGATGCGTATCCACTTTCTCAGGTCTTGATTCGATTCTTCATAGTCGTCAAGTCTATTTCAGTGTTTCAAGGTCGGGTAGCCGTAGCATGCAAGACGCATATTTCACTCCCTGGCTTGATACTGTAGACTACTGGAAGAGATGTCCAACTCGAAAGTAGACTACCACTTACCCGATCTCGGAGGTAAGACAACGAGAAAACTGTGCGGAAGCCTATCAGCAGTATTGTTTCGCCTTGCACGTCGACCCGTTGTGGGATGAACGAATCATTGTAGCTTTTCCTCCAGGCAGTTATTGGCGAACGGCCATGTGACTGCGCTGCATTATGGAATCCGGGGTTGACCCCACTCAAGTGGAGAATTACTGTACTCCTGTCTTTTCCGCGGCTCAAGTGGGATCCTTGATCTCGCAAAGACCGCTACCTCTCAGCGCTCTGATTGAGAGAGATCATTGGAAGAATCATGGCGAGGCAAACAGACAAAGAGGGAGTAGTCGAAACGTCAATGACGTTCGAATTGCCATGAGACGGCAAGCGTGGTTCGCTTCATCGATTGACATTGTCTATTGAGTTGCAGCCTCTATGTGAGTTGTATCATTGGGTACGTACGGTACAGCTTGGCTCTTTCAAGGCCCAAGATCTAGATAATAGACACATGTCAGCCTTGCTTAGAGAAGACACATCAGCGGTGGAACAAAGCAGATGATGGCATGCATTAGAGTGATCCGACCACGTGGACAGACTCCGACAGGTGAACATCAACTTTCACAGCGACGGCTCATTCATAGCCAAGGATTGCAACCGACTGCCTCTGACAATTCATAGTCTCATTATGAATGATGATCCCACATTTTCATATCGTATGTGAGAATGTTGATAATGATCTGATTCGGTGAAGTCTTGCAGTGCCAGTCAGGAAAGGCAAGTGATCAACACGTCGTCGGGTCGTGACGATGACTTCAAACAAGAAGTGAAATTCCATATACTACGAGTATTGTGGGGGATCCAAAAATAAATGGGATCGCCGTCTAAATCTTGTGCCGCGCTGGATCATTTCAGATTTGCTGTGGCTGGTGTTTGACTTGAGAGGAACTGTAATTTCCCAAAGCGCCCCGAGGATCCAAAATCTGCCAGTCACGCCCACTTGCATGCATATCCAGATTCGACAACAATCTCGAGTCCATTGTTGACATCGCCGTCGCGATCCACGTTCAACATCTTGACATTGGAAGAAGGCAACCCGAATCAACAACAATCCCAAATCGATTTGTGCGCTGGAGTTTGCTCTGCCGATCTCCATTAGTGCTTCCTTGGCACGGCTAGGAACACTTCAGCACAATTTCTTGGAAGAGCTGCCAATTCGCCATCTGTGTTGCACACGACCAGGCTCGCCGTGCTGACGGCCGTGCGGGGAATACAATCTTCTACCATCTTCACTTCCTGTGCATCTACTGACCGCAACGGTTCAATTTATAAATCTCTGCCCGCGGATGGGGAAGCGGTGACAGCGAGATTACTGGGACAAGACATTCGTTACTATCTACCATGGGTTCCACCCAGTTTGGGAACTTCCATGTCTGTCTCACCGGTTTCCAAGAGCAAACGAAGGCGCGCTAAATTGCTGCTTCTAGGATTTCTGTCGCGACTCCACGCTCCCAGTCTGCAATGTACGTCACCTTCCCAGCGAGACAAGGTCTCGGATGGGCGAGACATGGATAGAGACATATAAAGGCTGACGCAGCAACAGCTTTTCCCACAATCAAGAGCAGTACAAGGAGAACAAAATGGTTTCGGAGGCTGCAGGCTCAATGGCATCCCCTTAAGCAACGGACGCCATCTCGAGAATCTGGGTATGCGCGCAAACACCAATTTGGTGGGGAACATTTCTGACCCCATTAGGTTCAATAATCCTCTGCGGCCTTGCCATACTGGTGACTCTTGGCTTGATCTGGAGGTCGGAACGAAAACAAGCAGCGGTCGGCAGAAGGTTAGCAAGTATCACAACGGTCAAGAGGTTGCATGGCTAAGACATCGGATACAGAGAATTCCAGCTATTCCTTTTAGGGTATATAATCGTTGAGATATGCGAGATCTTTACCGTAGGAGGCTTTCCATTGAATGAGAACGTCCGACTGGTATGCCGTACTCGAGCTCAGCGCTTACGATAGCTTTTGCTCACCTGGTCCTAGGGCTTCACTGCAGTCCATCTTGGCGCCATTGTTGCAACACTATGGGTGCTCCTCTTGAACGGCATAGTGGGATATCAACTTCTCGACGACGGCACACCGCTTTCCCTAGGCTTAATACTTCTTTCTGGCATCGCTCTCTTCATTGGGACGGGTTACATCGCGCTCGACACCGCTTTCAAATGGACCGGACACTTTGATTCGAGCTTAGGCGGAAATAATCGGAACATTGGTCTCTATGTGTTGTATCAACTGGCACCGCTGGTTTTCCTTTTTGGCTTCTTCATTCTCGAAGGCGTTTTGGTGCTCAAAGTGCTGGGGGAGAGGAAACCCATGCGTTAGTATCTCTGATCTACTCTTCGGATGCAACCGACTGACGGAGTCTGTAGTATATCTTTTCGCGGCAGCCCTGCTCTTCGCAATTGGCCAAATCTTTCAATATGTTGTCAGCACCCACATCTGCAGCGGAACCGACGGAAAAATCAACGGGGCACTGTTCGAAACCCTATTCACGCTGCTCTCAGTTGTCATGATCTGGGTGTTCTGGTCGAGTATAACCGAGGACGACTGGCCCGTGCCGGTATCTGGAGGCGGTAGCTACACATAGTCACTTTCATACTCTCCTTACATAATATTGCATGTCATTTCACGGTTGATGTAACTTTAGCGCGTGGGCACGGTTGTATATTTAGTCGTGTTTGGTTGTATAGAAGGGGGCCAGTTAGAGGGAGATAATTTGCTCCTACTGGCACTGAGTGGTGGTCATCTACCCTGACATTGGCTGGAACCGAAAATGAAAACCGAGGTATAAACTGAGGATGAAGGAGAGCTCACAGCTCATGCACACAAGAAGGATGTAATATACGAGATATGGCCTCCTGATAAATAATACCAACATCATAAACATCACTCTACCCATATTTCCAGAGCCAGTTGTTCTTGATTGTTCGGTCACATCGTTATTGATTAACGCCTCAAATCTTCCAACAATCTGTCAATTGGTGATTGTTTCGAAGCCGAGACCGAGCTAATCTTCTTTACCTGAAACTCTACAGAGAATCTCTGGCCCTGAAGATTGAAGCCATATCACGGATTGAACCCTAGGATTATATTATTACTAAGAATTGAACCCTAATAATTCGCAGATTCGACTCCTTGCATTCCTCTCGAAATCATACCAGCTGGCAGCAAACAGGCTCCCTCCCAGCAACTTCACTCCACGTCTTGGAAGTCCTCAAAGTCCATGGCCATGGCAGACTCAGACGAGGAATACATCCAAGATGGCTCAGATGAAGAGGTCTCCAGACAGCCAATTACCCGTGGAGTCAAACCAGTGAAAGCCGGCCCAGATCTGAGTAAAAAATGGGAGGTAGCTCGGCCTTGGGACGATGTCAGGGAAGATGCAAGTGGAGCCATCGCTGTGGATGATATGCTCGAAGCCGAGAAAAGGAAGAGGTGAGAAACATCTACAATGGTAGGATTTATATTCGATTTTCTGTCCTTGTCTGTATCACGAGTGAGGATACGAAGTTTTCCTTGAAGCTTTCTCCTTTATATATACATATCTATGAGCTCCTACAGATGATTCCCCAGAGCTGAGCAGTAGCCCTCTCCTCTCCGTTCCTAAGAACATGTCCCGCAAGCTAACCTCTCATTCCACTATTAGAAAACTCAAAGACACAACTCCTCTCCAGCGCGGGATAATCCGACACCTGATCCTCATTATCGACTGCTCCACCGCAATGCTCGAAACCGACATGCGGCCCACCCGCTACCTCCTCACCCTGCGCTACGCCCAGGACTTCGTCCGCGAATTCTTCGAGCAAAACCCCATCTCCCAGCTGGGCATCCTCGGCATGCGCGACGGCCTGGCACAACGCATCTCCGACACCAGCGGCAACCCCTCCGAGCACATCTCGCGCCTGCAGTCCATCCGAGAACAAGAACCAAAGGGGCAAGCGAGTCTGCAAAACGCTCTGGACATGAGCCGCGGGGCGCTATTCCATGCGCCGACCCATACAACAAGGGAGGTGCTACTGCTGTACGGCAGTCTGCTGACTAGCGATCCGGGGGATATCCACGTGACGATCAACGCACTGGCCAAAGATCGGATTACGTGCACAGTAATCGGGTTAGCAGCCCAGATCGCCATCTGCAGGACCCTCGTCCAGCGGACCAACCCCACGATGTCGCCAGCAGAGTCCTACACCGTCGCGCTGGACGACATCCACTACCGCGAACTGATCATGCGCGCCACCACCCCGCCACCAACTGCCTCTTCGACCAGCACCGTGGGCGCGAACGGCGAGGCGCAGAAATCAGAGACAGGAGGTAGTACGCTCCTCAGCATGGGCTTCCCCAGCCGACTCACCTCGCGCCTGCCCACGCTCTGCGCATGCCACAGTAAGCCCACCGCAGGGGGCTACCTGTGCAGCCGGTGCAGCGCCAAAGTGTGCGCGCTGCCCTCGAAATGTCCCTCCTGCGGCCTGACGCTCATCCTCTCCACGCACCTCGCCCGCTCGTACCACCACCTCTTCCCGCTGCGCAACTGGAAGGAAGTCTCCTGGCGCCGCGCCGCGGAACTCCACGCTCAAACCGCGTGCTTCTCGTGTCTGGCGCCCTTCCCGCCGGCGGCGGTGGGGGCGGTGGTGGGAAAGGGAGATAAAGCGCGGGACAAGCGGAAAGAAAATGGGCTGAGTGAGAGCGGCCGGTACGAGTGCGCGACTTGCCATAGCTGCTTCTGCATCGATTGCGATCTCTTCTGCCACGACGTCGTGCATAATTGCCCGGGATGCCAGAGCCGGGAGGCGGATTTGGTGATGGGGGCGGAGGGGGCGGATGGTGGGGGTGATGGATGCAGGGGCGGATGGAGGGGGTGAGTACAAATGCGCGGGGAAACGGAAGGGGAGAATTGGCTGGCTAGCTAGCTGGAGTTCTTGGGATGGTTATAGCATGGGTTATAGTGCAGCCGCGCAAGGATGCGTCCTGTGTATCCTTTTTGGGAGGCATGGATAGGGGGTTAGGGGGATTCTCATCGGGTATCTGCATCGCGTCTTCAGGACCCTCGATGCCAGAAAAGGGGAGTGAGTACGACCTCTGCGCCGCTTCCTGTTGTTTGGTATAGTATCGAAAGAAAAGAGTGGGTTAAGAACGGTACTATATAGGGTAGCTTGGTCCCTTACTGTATTCTCAGGAGAGGCGAGACAGAGAAAGAGGGGGGTATAATTCTTGCACTATACGACGAATATATATAAAGTACGCTACAGGGAGGGTTGAGACGCTGCAGAATGGATCTAGAACAATTCATCTACAATCTTGTAGTCTTGAGAATTGGGTACTAACGAGGATTCCATTTCCAAAGAACATTGAATGTGGGATATGGAGTAGACAAACAACTTGAATCTACAGTTCTTGATCGAACGGTCTGCGGGTATTTAATTGATTGCATTTCAAGATCTGGCCTCAATCATCCACAAGTACATAGTACGGAGACACAGACCCCTACCTGAGAGAGAGAAAAAGCAGATCGGAAGCACGATTCTTCACGTAGTAATACACACTTTCCCCCCTTCCTTACCTGCCTTCCTCCCTCCTCTTTTCCTCCTCGCCTCCCCGCCCTACGCCAGAGCAGTTCGCCTCAACCTGAACGAACACTCCTAGTCCGCGATCCTCCACTTCTCAAACCACTTCAAGTGTCTCCACTGCTGATTACTCCCCTGCATCCCAAACACGACGGCCCTAAACAGCCAAAAAAGGCCCACAACGCCGATATACAGCACCCCATAAACCGCCCACTCCACCCCCTTCGCCCTCCTCGCCAGCGGCCTCGTCACCCAATCAACCACGAAGCCCATAACCAAGATCGCAAAGTACAGCGCCGGGTAATAATGATGCACATAGGTAACGCGGGCCATAGCGACAAAGGGTAGATAATGCAACACCCAGCCCGCCAAGGGGTAAAGGCCCGCATAATGGATATGCTCCACCTCAGCCCACTTGAGGGGCTCGTAGCCGCGCTGCCAGCGGACGGCGTACCAGGCCACGAGGCCCGAGAAGGCGAAGAGGGAGAGCGTGGAGCCCCAGTAGACGAGCGGGTTGCCGAGCAGGAAGTACTTCACGATGTGGTCGTCCCAGCCGCACATGCGCAGGCCGACGTGCAGGAGGGGCCATTGCCAGAACTGCGAGGCCAGGTCGTCTTGCTTGTCTGGGTCTGGGACGAGGGCGTTGTTCGAGGTCATCATTGCGACGTTTAGGTGCATGAAGTCGCGTAGGAAGGGGGAGCGGTAGGAGTGCGCGTTTGCTGCGGGCACTGAACATAGGCAGAGTCAGTGCGGTTCTTTAAAGTTGTATAAGGGAATTGGAAGGCAGAAAGGAAGGTAAAGGACTTACGGCGTTCATTCCAGTGCGACTCTACGTTCCAGTGGGTGTAGACGTCGCGGGGCTTGTTCTCTTTCACGCATGTGACTTCAATTTGCTTGAAGCCCCATTGGGGCAGATTGACGTTGCCCGCACGGAGATAGCAGCCCAGAGATGTGTGTCGAAGACGGAACGCCGTGGTCAATGTTCGGATTTTAGATCGATCTCTCGATGCGGTGTCGCTGATTACTTCCACGGTCCAGTGGTCCTTCTCGTCACCGACTGTCGTATTGCCATAGGACGAGACTTCGTAGTCACCTTTCGTGACTGGAGCGCTCACTGCATGAGAATGTAGGTTGCGGCCGGTTTGCGAATGGATCAGGCGAAGCACGTCTTTGTCCGCGACGAAGGATATTGGAGCCTCGGGGTCATATAGTGGGAGGCTGCGATTAGGATAGAAGAACCAATCGTTGTTGGCGTCTTTGTGGTGATAGCAGGTAACTTGTTGTTGTTGGGATCCTTCGGGGTATGTCTGGACGTGCGAATGCAGCAGACCACCACCGTAGCCCATGTTTTTCAGCGTGGCGCGGGATCCATATGCAATCTCTAGGGGACTGTCTTTGCCAACTTCCGTTCCCCTTAGGTTGGCTTGGAAAAGGGAGCTCATTTGCGCATCCCCGGTCCACTGTTCTCCAGTACCAGGAAATGTATGTAGAACGAGAACATATAGACCAGCATAGGAATCACGATAAGCCCAACGACTCGAGCAGCCAAATGCGAAGCAAGTTCGACTTTTGGCATGTCCAGATCCCCAAATTTGTTCCACAGATCCTCAATGGTGTAGAGTCCTACTAAGGCGGTACAGAAGAGCCCAACCCATTTAACACTGCACACACATCCGATGTTGATGCCACAGAGGAGAAGCCACAGGAACCACTCAGGCGTGAAGCTTTGTTTCCGAAGCGAATGGAATCGTGCCCAGCAAAGGGTGGTAGTGAAAGTGAAGAAGAGAAGCATGGAGTCTAGCAGGATAAATCGTGAAATGGTAGCATATGAGTTTTCGAAAAGCACCATCAAGGTAACCAGCCACACAGCAGGTCTTCGAAGATTGAGCTCCCTGGCTGTATAATATGCAACAGGTACGCAGAGGGCTCCGAATGTTGAATTGAAAAGGCGCATGAAGGTATAATTGAGCTCTGCGGGATAGGTTTCGCCAGACTTGAATTCGAAAGATCCATTGTATCCGGCCATGTAACCTGAAAGACCCACGAGCATCTTGCCCAACGGAGGGTGTACATCAAAGTAGAATTCTCTCTTCAGATAATGGGATCCAAATTTCCCAAAGCTATGTAGCATTCGTATGTCAGCATGGGTTCTTTTGCTGCGGACGATGCAAGCTAGACAGCTCGTGATGGAACTCACTGGGCTTCATCCCAGGTCACAATATTTGACAATCCGATCTTGTACATTCGTGTAAAAAAGCCAGTATGGTAAAGACGAGGGGGGCTATTAGAAACTCGTATTCGTCGAGTATTTGTAGTGATGAGGTTTCGGGCTAGAAGGATGTGATCAGTATAGTAGAAGACCTGGAGCCAAGTAGCGAGGTACCTTCTTCGCCTTCTTCGTATCTTCTGATTCCGATGGTTTCGTTGTGCTGCCGTTGGCGCCCTCTTGAGCAGGAACATTTCTTCTCCTCAGATCATAGCCACTCTGCTCGGCGCCAGTAGTCTGGCCATTGCGTATATCGGCCATTGTGAATAGATGTAGAGCTTAAAACAGCGGCCAAGGGTTTCTGAAGGGTACTATGGGAGGGATGGGCTTTGCGCGAAAGCAAGGGGACCGTTGGGCTCAGCTGAGGCTGGCCAGGGAAAAGAGTGTCTAGAATTGAAACCGAAGACCACTAGGGGATCATGAGTGAGAGAAGGAAGGAAGCGCACACATTCGATCTCGACGAGACCCAAGAGCTGTGGTTGAGGCCTCCTGTTGCAGATGAGCCAAACGTGTCGTTCAAGAAACTTTAATCACTCCGCCGCAGCATACCTATGCCAAGACTGATTGGCACTAAGGCCCCCGGTTTGGCGCTAAATTACCTTATGGCCGCCTTTCCCCCTTTTCCCTGATATGATGTTGAGGGTCGTGAGGCATTTGGCAGTGGACTAGATCTGAGCATTTACTTCGCCCATCGTCCCGGAAATGAGCCGTTGATGGTTATGAGAAGCATGTTGGTGAATCGCATCTCCATCACTACACTATGGAACTACTACTAGAGTACTCCGTACGTCCCTGAAAACATGTACATCGTAGCCCGAGTCAAGGTCATCTCAGCAAACCCCCTTTCCCCAAACTGGACCTACGTAACCTTGGTATCGAACCATGGCCCATTCGCCTCAACGAAGCTCTCCCACGTAGTCGGTTTCTCCTCAAGCTGCTCTAGCGTCCACTGCAAGTCCTCCGCGCCAGTTGGCCCATAGTATTTCACCTCCTCCATAAATCCGTTGACTTCTCTCAGGGCTTCAGCAACGGCTGGCGGCATACCGTCGCCTGGGGACTCATTGTGGACGTATTTGACTTCTCTCCCGGCGGCTTTGCTGAGTGCAGGTACGAGGGAGGAGGACGGGTAGTAGGTCGTCGCGCAGGTCAGGCGCTTGTGGTGGTATCTGGCTGGGTCCAGCAGGGCTGGAGCAACGAAGAGGCCGGTATCCCCTATATCGATGAGGGGAAGGGGTGTGGTTGCCGGCCAGCCCAGTTTGAGTTGGTAGGTACCGTCTTCTGCCTGCATACGGTCAGCAGTTGGTTCGCGCGAAACTTCACTTGTATCAAAACAAAGAAGGACGCGCGATAGCAATTATTAGCCACTTACGATTGAAGGGGCGAACATAGTCTTGAAATTCTGCATGTACATCCCGGCCATATAGAAGACACTCTTGATAGGTAGATCACGAATATATATCTCGACTTCGGCCTTGCTATCGAAATGATATACCTTGGTGAGTCTGCCGTTTGTGATTTTACTGATGTGAGGGAGGGACGACCAGATCAGCAGCGAGGCTCCAGCAGCAACTGCGGCGTCTGCCATGGCTTTTCCCTGCCTAATCTCGACCTCAGCCGAGCCTTTCTCCCAGACTAGGCACGATGTATTAGCTGCTTTCTGTCACCAGCAACACAGATCCAATAATGACGAGTAGCTGAGAACGATGCTGAACTGCCCAACAGATGGGTCAAGGACTCTGCCACACACAAAAATGACGAAAAATCGCGCGTTCTCCGGACTGTACCAAACATCTCTACAAAACTTCGCCTAAGCGAAGAAGGAAAATAGAAGAATGGCGCCACTTACAATTGGTGACCGCAAAGACGGCATAGGAACCTGCGACAGCATCCACAAGGGATGATGGATCATCCATATCAGCCTAGAGTACCGGCGATTAGCGAGAGTTTCAGAACCTTCTATAGAAAGAAGCATAATATCTATGCATGATCAAAGTCCGCGCAGAAACCCTCCATTCAAATACAAAGAGGCAACGTATGATCGGCCCATAGACAAGTGTGAACAGACTGAAGAGCAGAGCACCTACCTTGACGAGCTCAACTCCTTTCTCTTTCAATGCAACAGCCGCTGGCTTGGAAACATCGCGAGTGATACCACGGAGGCGATAAGTCTTGGAAAGCTCTGGATGCTGAAGGACATAGTCGACAACGGAGCCTCCTTGGAGACCAGTCGCACCAAACACAGTAAGTAGCTTGCTCATTATGTCTTACGTGTTGTGAGAAAGTGATGTGAGAGGTCTGTCCTCCATCCCTCTCTTATATTTTGGAAGAAGTCTGGGCAGATCATGTTGTGCATCAGTGATTGATAATCACTGACAGCTACGTTCATTGATCTCGATTCGGGGCTTCCAAATACATCGGACGAACAGAAATATGTCCCGCCTCCGAACGACCACTTCCAGTATGGGCCCTCGTTCCATTGTGCGTACTCGTTCTCAGGACGGTAGCGGAAACATGCTGCTTCCGAGATTACTCTGTACGGAGTATGCGTGTCCGAGATGGTGAAAGCGTGTGCTGAGTCATGTGGTTCACTTCGGGGTCCTTTAGCGGTGAATCATCCGCTCTCCGCATATGGCAGGGCTGGGCACAGCTTGGCACATCTGACTCGACCCTCAACTGCCAGGCAGAACAGCTCTCATCACGCGATTCCTTCTGCTACCCAAGTGTTGCTAACTTCCACTCCTTCTATATCACACGACATATTTAACAGATAATTTCAGGACACAGCTGCCTCCAAATGATCACGAGATAACAGTAGCCGCCTAATCCCACTGAGCACCGCCTTATCGCACCCCCACTGCTCCAGCTTGTTCCGCCACCTAAGTCTACACTCGGTGCTTGAAGCATTCCGGCCAGGAAGCATGTTCTCCGAATGTATGTATCTGACTCAATCTTCGCCGCTACAGCTGTAGAGACCCCAAACAGGCCAAAAGGGCGTCAACAGTGGACGGGTGGAGCTAATCAAGATCTATAGATGCAAGTCGTTTTCTGGCTCAATCTCAGTCAAGAATAGGATTCGGTCAACCAGAAGAATCAACAAGGCACCCCCTCAGCCGGCACCGTGCCTCCGATCAGGCGTCTTCACGTTTCCCCGCATCGAGATCTTACCTTCAGCGACCCTCCCTGGGCAATCCTTATCGCCAGAGTGCCTCCCAATTTTCTCAATTTCCTTTTGCTTCCCGGAGTCAGGCACCAAACGCCCCTCTCTTCTACAGTGCAACGGACGAGTTTAGAGAGGAAGATGATGAGGAAGAACATGAGCGGGAAGTGGCGGACTTCTACGCTTTGCAGCGTTCAAGGAGGCAATTTGGTGGGAGTAGACTCGAGGAGTCATCAGAAGCAGAAGAGGAAGCAAGCGGAATTTCTGGTCTAGCGGAGAGCGGAGACGGTCGAGATATCGACGATCCAGGGCGTAGCCGGCCAGGTGGGATCAGGAGCTCATGGAGAGGAGATGCAAGTACGAAAGGAAAGCGCAAGAATACATCATCAGAGGCCAAAGATGTGCACAGACTGGTCCGTACGGACAGCGAAGGCAGCAGTAGGAGCAAAGGGAACATGGTTGATATCGGCCTCGAGAGCACCACCCAGGGAAGCCAACATGGTGATGAACCTCCAGACGACTTAGCGATTGAAATCCCTCCAGACGACGATCCACCGTCGATACAGCAGTTTCGGAAACCTCCCAAAGCAGCACTCGAGCCATTGTCACCTTTCATGCCACAAGAGACTACTCATCACGACCTACAAGGCCGTCCACATCCGCCAGATTCCGACTCATCGTCTGCTCCTCCAACAATAGCCCTAGTCGCGGAAGATCCACCACGGCATGATCAGTTTTGGGGCTCACTGTATCTCATCTCCGTGGCTGCACTATTTGCCAGCTTCTTTCTTGTCTATCTTCACACTTATACCCCCTCAAGCAAACGACCACTAGGAGATACAGTTTACACCACGGTTCATGCTTCATACCACCTCCTCGCAATCGACACACTGGTGGCCGTGGTTGTTTCTTTACTCTGGCTAGCAGCTCTGCGATCATATGTTCGACCACTTGTGTACGCCATGCTCGTAGCCGTCCCAGTAATCCTCTTCTCCTTCGCACTCTATCCATTTATATCCAGCTTCCGAGGACGAATGCACGGCACGAGTACTCAGGACGTAGCAATGCGGTGGTTCTCCTTCGTCCCCGGCATCATGTCCGTGGTTTGGACTCTAAGCGTGTACCGCGGCCGCCACTCCTTCGAGAAAGCAATCGGAATTCTTGAATTCGCGTGCAAAATACTCGCAGCAAATCCCGGTCTTTTAGCCGTCGGCTTCGCGACCCTCACAGCCGTCGTAAGCTGGACCTGGATCTGGATGGCGATGTTCAGCCGCGTTTTTCTCGGCGGCCATCTCTCAGGCGCCAGAAATTTCTTCATCATTGACACTAGCACCTGGTTCCTGGGCATTTTCTTTGTTCTCGTTTACCTCTGGACGTTGGCCGTAGGCGCTGGCATCCAACGCGCAACAACGGCCGCAACAGTTTCGCAATGGTATTTTCATCGCCTCTCGGTCCCAGCGCCCACATCCCGCCAAGTCATCCTCGCCGCCCTCTCCCATGCGACCACCACTTCCTTCGGCACAATCTGCCTCTCCACTCTCCTCGCTCTCATCGTTCGCCTCCCCTTCCTCGTTCTCCCGCGCCGACTTCTCGCCTTTTTCACTCTGTGTGCCTACCCACTCATCCCCGTCTCCGTTCAAACGCTTACGAATCCACTCACGCTCACCTATTCGGCAATCCACTCTCAATCTCTTAGTGCATCAAGTCACGCCGTTTCCCGCCTCGAAATCCTGTCTCCCACCAAGGAGCCTAATAGCAATACCCGCGCTTTCTCTCGACGCCCCACGCACCACCCTAGCAATAATCTATTACCATACAACCTATCCCTCCTCCTTCTCCGCGCGACCCGGCTTATTACCTCCCTAGCTCTCGGTTTCGGAGCGTGGGTGAACACAGCTCGTCTATTGACTCTGCAGAATGCAGCTGGACAGACGGTGAGGGGAAGTTTGTATGCTTATGTGGTAGGGTTAATAGCGGCGGCGATTGGATGGGGAGTGTTGGGGAGTGTGGATGGAGTGTTGACAGGGGTGGTGGATGCGGCGGTTGTCTGTTGGGGCAGTGAAATGCAGGGACGAAGTGGGGCAAGGGGAGAGGGGAGGTATTGCAGAGAGGCGGGGTGGCTGTTTGGTGGGGAGGGGGAGAGGGGAGATGAGGAAGCGGAGGGATTTCTGGGGAGAAGGTAGCTGGATATTGAAGGCGTAGACGAGGAAGTGGAAGAAAAAGGTGGAGAATGCTGCGTTTAGCGTGCATGGTGTTTGGGATTCCGTAGTAAGGTATGAGCTCCCGCTAAGCTTGGATATAGTCACAATGTGTTATAAACCTTTTCACGATCCTTTTAGAAGCGCCACCATAAAGCATGGTATATCGTTTCTCTTCCCTGATCCTACTGTATCTCCATGCCAAGGGTTCATTTAACGCCGGCTTATTGCCGAAGGACTGAGCATACAGTATCATCCCCCGCATGAAGCATCTTGTACTTTGCAAGTCATCACAATTCATTCCGGACTATTTGACTATGATATGCTCCGAGCAGCACAAAGCTTAAGGAAATCCTACATCTTCCCACGTTGCTGCAATCACAAGCAGTACCCATTTGAGTCACACCTCTTGACCATCAATTACTCAAATCAGCAGAGAAGCCTTCTACATTTGACCACGAAGAGGCTCTCATTCGGCATTGAGCCTACTTTCAGACGCCTAAGTCCGTCCATACCTCGAGCTTTGTTCTCTTCAGATCGCCGTTCGAAATACCGATCTTTAAGCACAATGGCTGCAATTGATCGGGACGTATTGCCGGATACGTATGGGCATGCACGGGCAGACAAAATGCCATATTATGCTAAAGACTCACAGCGTAAAACCGATCAACTACGATCTTTCACTGTACGATTTAGAGCTTGGAGGTGCTTTCACGTTCCAAGGAACCGTCAAAATCCAGATCAACATCAAATCTCCCATCAAGCAGATTCTTCTCAATGCCTATCAGCTGAAAGTAAACAGTGCTGAGATCAAAGGCGGTAGTATCGAATCACAGAAAGCTCACGAGATTCTCTACATCGAGCAATCCCAACGGGTGTCTCTTGAATTTGCTGAAGGAATCCCTGCCAGCGATGGTGCGATTCTCGAATTGCAGTACAGTGGTGTCATGAACAACGATATGGCTGGCTTCTATAGATCCAAGTACAAGCCTGCGGTTAGCCCAGCAGTGTCAGTTCCAAAAGTGGGTGATTTCCATTTCATGTTCAGCACCCAATTTGAATCTTGTGATGCCAGAAGGGCTTTTCCTTGCTTCGATGAGCCGAATCTCAAAGCAAGCTTCGACGTAAGCATTGAGATCCCTGAGGACCAAATTGCTCTGAGCAACATGCCAGAGAAAACGGTAGGACCAGGCAAAGACGGGCGTAAGGTGGTCTCCTTTGAGCGAACACCCATAATGAGCACTTATTTACTTGCATGGGCATTCGGAGACTTTGAGTACGTCGAGGATTTTACGAAGAGGAAATACAATGGCAAACAATTACCTGTCCGCGTTTACACGACGAGGGGACTGAAAGAGCAAGGTCGATTCGCTCTTGAGAATGCCCACCAGGTGGTGGACTACTTCTCGGAGATATTTCACATTGACTATCCTCTGCCGAAGGCCGATTTATTGGCAGTACATGAGTTCTCACATGGCGCCATGGAGAATTGGGGCCTAGTGACATACCGAACTACCGCAGTTCTTTTCGACGAGAAGCATTCGGATACAAAGTACAAAGTACGAGTAGCCTACGTTGTTGCTCATGAGCTTGCCCATCAATGGTTTGGCAATTTAGTCACGATGGACTGGTGGAGCGAGCTATGGCTAAATGAGGGCTTTGCGACTTGGGTTGGATGGTTAGCAGTGGATCATTTGCATCCAGACTACATGGTATGGACTCAATTCGTAACAGAGGCTGTTCAAACCGCCCAGCAGCTCGATTCTCTCCGAGCTTCTCACCCCATTGAGGTCCCTGTCAAAGATGCTCTGGAGATCGATCAAATATTTGATGCAATCAGCTATCTGAAGGGTAGCTCGGTGATTCGGATGTTAAGCAATCATCTTTCTGTCGAGACATTCTTGTCTGGCGTTTCAGACTACCTGAAAGCGCATGCATATGGAAACGCTACAACCAACGATCTATGGGCCGCTTTGAGCAAAGCTTCCGGCAAAGATGTGAACACCTTCATGGACCCATGGATTAGGAAGATTGGATTTCCTGTACTTACCGTTGCTGAAGAGCCAGGACAAATCGGCGTTCGTCAGTCGCGATTCTTGACGACAGGCGATGTCAAACCAGAAGAAGATGAAACTCGATGGTGGATACCACTTGGACTTAAAACTGATCCTCAAGATCGGGGAGCATCTCCCAGAGCTCTGACTGAAAAGCAAGAAACCCTTCGTGATATCGACGAGACATTCTACAAGCTCAATAGCGACCAGAACGGCTTTTATCGGACCAATTATCCTCCAGAAAGGCTTGCGAAACTTGGTGCTTCCAGGGATAAATTAAGTAACGAAGATAAGATAGGATTAGTCGCTGACGCTGCTGCTCTCGCCGTGTCTGGAGAAGCAACTACGGCCGGATTGTTGACATTCGTGGAGAATTTCAAAGATGAAACGAGTTATGCGTAAGTATTACGCACCGCTTACCCAGCTTCAGAAACTGATATAGACGGCTCTGAATCGCTGACAGAAGAATAGGGTCTGGTCGCAATTGATCGCCTCCTTGACGAAAATCCGGTCCATCTTCGCTGAAAACGAAAAGATATCAGAAGGTTTAAAGACATTCACACTGCGCCTAGTCGAAGCAGCCACAGAAAAAATCGGCTGGGAATTCAAACCAGACGAGGACTTCCTAGTCGGCCAGCTGCGGGCTTTACTCATCGGCACAGCCGGTCTAGCAGGCCATCAAGCGTACGTCCTCTTTCCCCCTAACACCCTCAACACCTGCCATCTCAACTAACAATCCTCTCTCCCGAAACAGCACCATCACCGAAGCCCAACGCCGCTTCCAAGCCTCCTTTTCCTCCTCCACAGCAATCCACCCCTCCCTCCGCCTCCCAATCTACCGCATCGCCATCACCCACGGCGGCGCCGAAGCCTACACCCTCCTCAAAACCTCATACACGCACACAACCTCCATCGACGGCAAAGAAATCATCCTGCAATCCCTCGGCCGCGTCCAATCCCCCTCGCTCGCGCACGACTTCCTCAATTTCCAGTTCGGCGCCCACGTCGCGGTCCAGGACGCGCACACCGGCTCCGTCGCCCTGGCTGCGAATCCGGCCACGAGGGACGAGGTGTGGGAGTACGTGAAGACGCATTGGGAGGCGATTTATGCGAAGCTGGGCGCCAATATGGTGGTGCTGGATCGGTATGTTAAGAGTTCGCTGAGTGGGTTTGCGAGGCGGGAGAAGGAGGAAGATATTAGACTGTTTTTTGAGGGGAGGGATACGAAGGGGTTTGATCGTGGGGTGGTGCAGGTTTGTGATACTGTTAGGGGCAATGCGGGGTATAGGGAGAGGGATGAGAGGTTGGTGGAGGAGTGGTTGGGGGCGCATGGGTATGTTTGAGGGGGTTGTGGGTGTGTAGATACTAGGGGAAGGGAGGTGGTGGTGGACGATGAGGGCTTAGGGGGAGGAGGATGATGAGGGTTATTTAGCGTTGAGGAGCTTTGAAATGCTATTGAATACAGAATAAGCGAGCTGCGTGTAAGCCATACCTCCACTCTCCGTTGTACAGTCTGTATACAATTTTACGGCCCGAATCCAGCCGTTGGATGTTCCCCAGCGTCGAAGCCGTAATATCTATACACCTCCAGAGCGCAAATTTCACTGCACGTACCCACGCCAACCTTCCTCGACACACCTCAGCGCTCCAAACCCACTCACCCACCTCCTTCGCCCCATGCCACCCTCACCCCATCCTCAGCCATCCCCTCCCCTCAACGATATCTCGAACCCACTTCTGCCCTCCTCCCTTGCGCTTTTTAAGGGTATTCACAGCCTAACATAAACATCCAAACACCCAACCCTCCACTCCCTCGCCCCAAGCCAGCTGCGCACCCACTCAAGCCCCAATCCCGTCCACTCCCTCCCCTCCCCCTGCCCGCCCGCACCACCCAAAACCCTCCTCTTAACCTCCCCGACCGCCGCGCCCGCCAGCGCTATCGCAGTCTCATTCACCGCGTTGACGATAAACTCGCCCATGTTTGTTTTCCCTCCTGCTTCGAAATCTGATGAGGGGGTGGAGGAATTGGGGGATGGGGAAGGGGAAATGGGGGAAGAAACGTGGCGCGGCTCGAACCAGCCCGCGGGGGAGGTGGAGAAGGGGAAGAAGCAGTGGTCTGCCCAGTGGCAGGAGGAGAGGAAGAGGATGGCGAGGAGGATGGAGCAGTAGATGCAGGGCCGGTTGAGGGTGTAGGTTAGGAGGAAGAAGGAGAGGATGAAGCTGGGAGCGGGTTAGCTGGCTGAAGGGGAAAAATGACGGGTGAGAGGGAGGAGCGGACATTGGAGAGGCGTTCGTGGGGATGAAGAGGAGGGGGAGCCAGCTGGGAGATTGGGAGTTAGTGGCTGTTTTTGTTTTGGATTGAGGAGGGAGTGGTTAGAGGGACTTACCTGCGGAGACAGAACATGGCTGCTGATGCTGATACGTGAGGATGAGTGGGCTGATCAGGCTATTGCATCGTCTTTGATGAGACAGATTTTGTGCGCTTGTGATCAATGCCTTGGCTGGCTCAACGAGGAGAGAAAGTGTCGTCAGAGAGGACTCTGTGGCAGTGAACAGGGACTCGTGTAATAATGATTACTGAGGTGAAGGAAAAGAGTGAACGCTTAGGTAAGAGTTGGTGGTAGGGGATTGCAGCACGCTTAAGGCAGGTTATCTCCGAGACGGCGCTTATCCAAGAAGCGAATAGTCGCTTGGCATTATCAGAGGGTACCCCCCATCTAATAATGCGTCGTCTCTAGCGAGTCAAAATAGGGAACCTTGAAGCATGCTGAGCTGGCTGATGAGGGATGATGGCAGAATGACTTAAGTACTCTCAAAATTTCCGTATCTGGGACGCCTGCTGTCATTCATCGAGGGGAAACCTCGGTTCGGATGTCAATGCAGGTCGGGAATAGTGCCCAGAAACTTATTATTTTAGCTTCAGTCAAGCGAAGCATTAAAAAGCGTCACAATTCTTTTTCAGATAAATCGCCTACAGAGATCTGTCAATGCCGCTCCGAGTTTATGGTGTTTGCGACTTTTAAAGTACCCTGAGCTTTGTGATCTCCGCCAAGCAGCTTGAACCGATGATCGACGAATGAGGTGCAGGAAGCACGCGGAACATTTATTGATCTGCCCTGGATGTGTAATTTATATTCGGATGGGTGCTTGTAGATTCTGCAGCTTCCAACCTTCTTAGTAGGCTCTAAACACTCAAACATCGACCCTGCCCGATTGCACATTCAGCATTTGCCAACAACAAGGCCCGTTGTACGATGGAGAAAATGCAAACATAGATCATTGTGCAAAAATGTCTTAAAATGGTGCTCGGTAGATTTGCCGATCTCATTCTCGCGTATCTTTTAATCAAGACCCAAAGAGGCAAAGCGTCGATCGGCTTGTCATCAATATTTCAAGACGGGACAAGATGGACAAATCTCCTATTCCCTCCCAGATCCTCTCCTAGACTCTTTTCGATCAAATCACTCCGCTGCTTGGTAGAGATTTTGGACTTCGAAGGATGGCACAAAGTGGTGGGGATCCTGCTGCAAACCTGCAAGAACTCTTTGCGAGCCTGCGGCCAAGCGCTGTCACCGGCAACTCTGCCCGTAAAAGCGACAACCTTGCGCACAGCTCAGCTCAAAGCTCTGCACGACCTTCTTTCACCTTCAATCAACCTTATCCCCACCGGAACTTTTCTCAATCTTCTCATACTACAATGGCACGAGTCAATTCACCTTCGGTGCATCATTCAAGCCCTGGCGACCATGTAGCCGATGTGCGCACTTCACATACCAGTGGTGATACATCCAAGGACGAAAGAACTGCCAATCTTTTGAATCTCCTCAAATTTAATAATCCTGCCTCCTCACCTCAACCTCAGTCACAGCCGACACCGCCTCCTTCTACGGCCTCACGCCAAATTCACGGAAATGCTACTGGTCCCCTAAGCGCACACAGTATTCACGGACGAGGTATTTCTGCATCGGACCTTGTCGCATCCTTCATGGGGAGTAAACCATCGGCGCCTGCATCCCGTGAGACAACCCCGGCCCCGGCTTCGGCTTCTGCGAACCATCAGGACCTCCTGCTGTCGTTGCTCAACCGTCCAGGTGTTCCTCAGCCTACCGCCGCCAAAGAAAATGTGGCCCCAAGGTCAACAATTGAAGAAGCTAACATCAGCAACGTGGCACAAAATCTAGCCAACACCACATTAGAGGAACAGCCTCGTGCCAGCTCAGTAAAGAGAGACACACCCCAAGCAGCTCGTCATGAGTCGCCCATTCGCGTCTTTGGAAGCAACTCAGAGCAAGCATCTCCCTTCGAGCCCCAGCATATGCCGAAAGCCGAACTTATACCCAAAAAGGACTCGATTTTCACTTATGTCAACCCTTTCGAGCAATTAGCTGCCTCATCCCCGCGACATATTCAACCCAAAACAACAAAGAGTGATGGTCACAAGCGGAAGAGCAAGGAACCTTCACCTGGCTCTGTACACGGCAACTCAAGGAGAAAAATAACACCCGCCGCTGAAGAGGTTCTTCAAAGCATTGAGTCACCTGCTCCAGGTCCCCTAGATGATGGACGTACTCGGGTGGAAGCCCTCATTGGCATTGGAGCACCTACGCAAAACACCGAAACGGTCGCCGAGGCTTTGAATCAAGTCAGTGGCAAGGTAGATCGTGAAGTTGAAAATGCTCTAGCTGAAGCTGAGGCCAGGGCCGACGAAATGGAAAGGCAGGCTGACATCAAAAAGGAAGAGTTCGAGCGTGCTCAGGAAGAAACAATAGAAGCTATGGTGGAGAACGCTCATGAAACTGCTGTCGAAGTCAAGCAAGAGCTCGATAAGGCAGAGAATGAGGGATTGCTTGAAGAGACCTTGACAGCTCCAGTAGCTGAGTTGGTCAAAGACATCATCGATGATGCCGCTCAAGGAGAAGTACCTGATGACTGGGAGAGTGCTGACGCAGTCGAATCACGTACCAAGAGCGACCCCGAACAGCCTATCAAAGTTTATCAATTTCCTATGAAACCATTCGTTGCAGTCACAGTCACTCCAGCCAATCCCCCAGACCTGGATATCCGGCCCGATTCTGTACTTGACATTGCTCGGTTGAAAAAAGAATTCGACCAGATAGATCGAACCTTGGCGACAGCTACAACCGAGTTTATCGTATATTCTATCGTAAAACCAGGCGGAGTCAGAATCATTCGCCAAGACGACGGCGCAGACCAACATATCTTCAGCGGTACGAAAGATCGGATCTTCAACCTCAGTATCTCCGTGGCCCATGGTAATAGCCCACTTCACGGAATTCAGAACATTATTGCCACGGGTGTTAGCGGTTCGGTGTACTGGGCTACAGTTGCAAGAGCTGATGGCATGCCCTTTGAAGGGGCCTACATGGAGAAGAAAGGGCTCATTATACCACCTTCTGCATCTCAGACCGAGAGCACGTCGAACGGTAAGCTCAAGACTCGTGCCAAAAAGAGCAGCCGCCATCCGGAATTCTTTGCCATCGGTCGAGGAAAGTTAATCTACATCATCTTTCCCTTCCATGCCCTTTCATCTAAATTCGCTGAAGAATCTGTACTGGACACAGATGGCTACTTCCAAGATCGTACGCTCAAAATTAGTACTGGGAAGGCTGGCAAGGATTTTACCTTTAGCGAGGACGACACCGCAATCTTAACGTTGGACAAAGCTGGTAGGCTTCGGTTCTGGGATATCACAGAGCTGATCGACGAGAGCAACGCTACTGCGTCAAGACTTGCGCCAATAGACATTAAGACCCCTCTACATGGTCTTACAACCACACATCCTTCGCAAAAGTCATGGCCAACCTCCGTCTTGTTGGTTGATAAGATCAAAGCGTACCAGAAAGGCATAGCCCAACGGTATATTATTGTCGGTATGAAACAGAATCATTCATTGCAGTTGTGGGATTTGGGTCTCGGCAAAACTGTACAAGAGTTACATCTTCCCCATGGGAAGGAGGACGATCCGTGTTGCAGCATCGCGTATCATCCACCGTCCGGCATCATCGTCATTGGTCACCCGACACGGAACTCACTATACTTTGTTCATCTGTCCGCTCCTAAATATACCATACCCAGCATGTCGCAGGCTCAATATCTGAAAAAGGTTTTCTCTAATGATCCATCTTTCCCCAAAACTGAGACCACAGCGATCATGAGTGGCCTTCGAGAATACTCTTTTGCCAGCAAAGGCCAAATCCGAAGTGTTGATCTAGTCCCCGCTGCTGGCGATCCGACAAAGACACTAGATGATGATGACGATCCGACGCTCTTCGAGCTGTACATTACACATTCAAGAGGCGTCACATGCCTCAACATTAAGAAACAAGATCTTGGTTGGTCCAAGGATAGTAAAGTTGTTGAGCCGGTGGATGCTGAGCAGATTGGGGAGATCACGGTCAAAGATCTTTCGCCCCTCGCATCAGGTCCTGTGGGTGACTGGAAGCAATCTAACGGTGACAGTACACCATTCCAGCAGGCTTCTGCCACACCAAAATTTTCCAAGCCGAGAAGCGACGTATCTAAGAGTGCTCCTTCGTCAAGCATCAAAAATGCAGGCAAACATCCAGAAACGCACCAGACACCTCGCCCATCATCCGCTGTCGCAGAGCATTCAGCCCAAGATACAGCGGCATCCGAAAAGACTGATAAGAAGAAAAAGAAAAAGCGTGGTACTCCAAATGAAGACTCGTCGAACATTCCTGATATCCAAGAACCAACTGCTACCATAGATGAACCGGCCCCCAATACGGTTGAGGAGATTTCTCCTTCGAAAACGGCTCATCATACTCTACGGAGCGCCTCCCACGATGAGCCAAAAGTTGACAAATCTCAACCAGGTGCAGATGGCGACTCTATCAACCTTGGTATATCGGGTGACTTCTTAGATAAAGAACTCAAGAAAATCGAGACTGGTGTGTCGAAGGAGTTCCACAAGGTCCTGAGCCGAGAATTGGAGAATCTCTATCGTCGTATTGATGATGACAAAAGAGTGCAGGATGCCGCTGGTTCCGCGAAACAGGATGCAATGTTGCGTCTCGTCTCGAGTACCTTGACTGGGAATGTGGATAAGGCCCTTGCTCGGATCATTGAAGCAAACATCCGGCAGTCGGTTATACCAGCTGTGGCAGATATATTGGCCTCCAGCCTTGACCAAAGACTTCCTGAGGCTCTAGGACAGCAACTACATAGCGCTGTCCCGGCAGTTCTCAAAGTAGCTCTGACCGAAGCCATTGGGCGCTCCATGCAATCACCTGAGGTCCTTCGCACGTTGTCTGATCAAGTCACCAGTAGATTAACAGGGCATGTAGAGAAGGAGTTCTTAGCCGTGCTGCACAACAGTATCTCGCCAGCCTTCAAGGCTTTGGCGCTTAATGTAGCTCACAAGTCAAGCACCGAAACTGAGGGCCGCATCCGCGAACAGCTACGTTTGGCGGAGGTCCAGCAGCGAAAGGACAACGCCAAGATCGATGAGCTCACTCAGCTGGTTCGTGGCCTCTCGGAAACTGTTCATACAATGGCGGCAGCACAGTCGGAGTTTCAGCAGGAAATTCTGAAATTACAGTCACAAGCAGCACAAGAACGGCAGGCCAACTCTATTAGAGAGACATCGATGCATCATCGAGAGACGTCGCACAGCTCGGCTGGGACGGCTAACAACTCCGTGACTCCTGAGCAGGCAGAACTCAATGCCATCAGTGCGATGATGTCTGATCGCCGTTACGAGGAGGCCGTGATTCAGGTCAGTCGTAACTAAAGGTCCTTGGTCAATCTTTGCTAATCATTCTGGCAGTGGCTCCAATCTAATGAAAAGGACTCCATCTTCGATAACTACCTTGCTCGCCTTAACCCCGGTTTCATTCAACACCTCTCTCCTCTCATCACGCTTTCAGTGGGGGCTGCGGTCACGAACACACTCGACAGCAGTGTTTTAGAACGTTTAGCATGGCTAGAGATCGTCTTCGCGAACATCGACCCTCGAGTAAGTCGTGCTCCCCCTTTCGTCCTTGTCGTTCTCATGCATGAACCCTTGCATCCCATCAGTACTGTAGAAGGCTGACTTGTCGCTACGAGTAGGATCCCGAGATTCGCGAAGTCGCCCCTCGCATTATTCCAGTCCTCGGCCAACGTCTCGAAAGCCAGTACATGCGTATTGCCGAAGCCAATCCACGAGATCTATCACTGCGTCGCATCCCGCCACTGGCTAGAAGTGCACGGGAGCTTGTCGCTGTTGCCGAACAGTATCCTGAACGATGAGTACGTGACTTGCATACTATGTCTCACGCGGAAGTCCAGCACCGCTGTATATCCATCGCCTCCGGATCTTGCCATCATTGGTGCCCCTGGAAGGAGGGTCGTCATCATAGCTCTGCGACAAGTTATGGTAACAATGTGAGCTTTGCAGAAGCCACCGCTCGGGAATCGTCACCATATTGAATGGACATGGTTCAGACTCTCCAGCCGGCGGTAAAGGGGCTTTTCAACAGTGAAGCCATGACGTCTGATAGTGCAGCCATTTCGATTGCTTTTCTTCCTCTTTTCTTCTCTTTTTGCGATGTGAATATTTCATGGTACAGACACCTTCAGCATGTCCTGACTTTTTCTGATGGCTTGAGCGAGCATGACCAAGGCATGGCGTTGCTGTTATAAGGTGGAGCGGGAGAGGAGGTGCATCATAAGTGGGCTCTGGTCATGCCGGTGGGATTCTGCCCACACGAGCCATCATAGCGAATCTGCGACCTTTTTCGAGGAAGTTTGGTGCTTCTTATAAGCATCACCCCTGTAATTAGCTTCTGCTTTTTCAACCGACTTGACAAACAACAAAGTGTTTGAAAGTTCTTCCGGTCAGCCTTCAACACTGCGAGTACTAAAATTTCTCTTCGAAGAGCACCTCTTTTATCGAATCGTTCAGCGTGCATCGACACATTGAATTGACAGTTTGTTTCCAGCTTCGTTGGCCGTACGGGGTAAAACAAGGTACAACTAGGTACGAGTATGAGAACGTACAACCCTAGAGACCGCCAACCTCGTCTAGGGTTGCGTATGCTCTTGGCACACACAATTCGATTCGAAATCTACAGAAAGTACGGAGCAGTCTCTAGCGGAGCAATCGAGTGATGCTTATTTCCCAGATGATCGTTATTATCGTTGAAGCTAAGCAAATTTTCCAGATCCGCCCGCGTGGCCATAGGGTCATAGACTTCCATCAACAGTTTAGGATTGGCGGAGAAGGGGCCAAGATAAGCCCTCCCTCATTGTTTTTTTTTGACCACCCAATATGACAGCTTATTGTGCCCGGAGCGGGGCAGAGGGAATGCGGCTCTGGACAGGGCTCTGCATCCAAATAAGGTCATCTTGCATCCTAAGTGCGCTGCAGGCTCATACTGGCGAACCCATAGAGTCGTACTAATTGGCGGCAGGAGGCATCCACCTCGGGTAAGGTCTTGCAGGGATGCTCCATCCCGAGTTCGGCCGGCCTTCATACCACCTCGCTATATAAACTACCCGGCCCAGCACATCTTGGGAAGTTGGGATGATCTGGTCCGCCTGGCGCAAGGGACTACTGGCGTTGGTGGTGCGAAGCGATGGCTCGAGCTATCGCACCCCGCTGTAGTCCCACACTACGGCGCAATTGAGCAATTCGAGGTGATCTGCTAAAGGAGGAGCGGAGGAGGGCCCACTGGCCCAGCCTTTCAAGACCATCGACATCGATGCATCGCGGTGCAACATGAGCGGTCGTACAGCATTGATCGTGGGGTTCGGTTGAGCAGCATCGGTGCATGAATCAGCAGACTCGAGGCAGCAAATGAGAGGCAGTGTCGTTACCGTGTATGCGGCAGCTCACAGTTATTGTCAAGTCGAATATTGTTGAGTAGGCGCACCATACTTTGGAGGACGACTGTTGAAGGTCACAATACCAAGGACGCATCAACGTTTCACCCGGCTTGTCCATGGTCCGGGGGATGGGTGAGGCCCAAGCACCCAGTGAAGCACTACTAGCTGCTGTGCGCATATCTACTGTAGCTACTGGTAGAAACATATCGCATGCAAAGTCACGAGTGAAAGGGAAAACGCGGAGGAGGAAATATATCGCCGAGAGTTTTGGATACATGAGACGATACGCTAAAAATCCGAAATGCAAGTGATGTGATTGGTTGGCGGGATGCTTATCTCTATCAAACCGTTTCCTTTTGCGAACATTTTACAGCACAGCACCGCAAACACGATGCACTCTGCACAACATCCTCAGACCTTTCCTTAGCTTCAATATCCACAGCTCGCTGCTGGAATTAACTTCCGCTTGCCAGTTCATTAGTGCAGTCATCCAGACTCGTTTGCCACCGTGGGGTTCGCTTCACCAAATATTCAGGAGCCCGACCTTCCCCCTTCTTCCTTCTTCCCCCTCAACCTTCTCACAACACCAACATCTACCCTCCCTGCAATTGATACTTCGAATACCAGGTGAGAAGAAAAGATCGTGGAGACTTTCAGCCCAATAACCAGCAAGACTTCCTCTTGAAATCACCACCGCTTCTGAAACAACATACTTGACGGCGGCCGCCCGTGAAATGGGTTTCGTGGCGGAGGAAATTTATGGACCAAAAATAGAAGAAGAACAATCAACCCAGGTATACGAGTACGAGAACACGCCAGAGAACCGGTCATGGGCCGGGGCTCTGCCCGTCAAGCAGGGTCTTTACGACCCGGACTTGGAGAAGGATGCATGCGGCGTCGGCTTTGCTGCGTGAGTAGTACCAGAAATGGATTGG
Organism: Physcia stellaris; assembly: GCA_018902385.1. Taxonomy (NCBI): domain Eukaryota; kingdom Fungi; phylum Ascomycota; class Lecanoromycetes; order Caliciales; family Physciaceae; genus Physcia; species Physcia stellaris. The sequence goes on from JABSSW010000070.1 coordinate 105,188, forward strand.
CAAGGATGACGCTGACAATGCGACAGCCACATCAAGGGCAAGGCAAGCCACAAGATCATTAGCGATGGTGAGCCCATGCAAGTACACCCATCACCGGGACTCCTTGCTGACGGTGTATTCCAGCGAAAAATCTCCTCTGTAACATGACCCACCGAGGGGCGGTGGGATCAGATGCACGAGACGGAGACGGTGCTGGTGTCATGACCTCTATTCCTCACAGATTCTTCATCAAGAATTTCGCGCGCGAAACCGGGCTTACATTGCCTCCGCAAGGCCAGTACGCGGCAGGGAATCTATTCTTCAAGCCAGAGACCGAGACACTGAAGGAATCCACAAACATCTTCGAAGAGATAGCCGAATCATTGGGGTTGAGAGTCCTCGGATGGCGTGAGGTCCCGCGGGACTCGAGTCTATTAGGCCCGGCAGCACTCTCTCGAGAGCCATTGATCCTCCAACCTTTTGTCGTCCTCAAATCTGCTTATGGCCAAGGCAGTGCGCCAGAACTCACAGATCCTGAGAAATTCGACGAGAAACAATTCGAGCGTCAGCTTTACGTTCTGCGCAAGCGTGCAACCCATACCATCGGCCTTCACAACTGGTTCTATTTATGCTCGCTCAGTAACAAGAACATAGTATACAAGGGTCAACTATCCCCGGTTCAGGTCTATGAATACTACCATGATCTTGTTTCAGTAGACTACGAGGGGCACTTTGCACTGGTGCACTCTCGGTTCTCTACAAACACATTTCCTAGTTGGGATCGAGCTCAGCCGCTTCGATGGGCTGCTCACAACGGTATATTCAATGCCCTCATCATATTCTGGATCACACAGACTGACATTTTTAAGGTGAAATCAATACCCTCCGCGGAAATAAAAATTGGATGCGTGCCCGGGAAGGGGTTATGCACTCCGACTTCTTCAAGGAAGAACTTGATCAGCTGTATCCGATTGTCGAAGACGGTGGATCGGATTCTGCAGCTTTTGACAACGTCCTTGAACTTCTTGTCATCAACGGTGTCCTGTCATTGCCAGAAGCCATCATGCTCATGGTACCCGAGGCATGGCAAGACAATGTCGCCATGGACCCAGCGAAGGCAGCTTTCTACGAGTACGCTGCTTGTTTGATGGAGCCGTGGGATGGCCCAGCACTGTTCACTTTCTCAGACGGGAGGTATTGCGGCGCCAATCTCGATCGAAACGGTCTACGACCGTGCCGTTACTATGTTACGGACGATGACCGGATAGTGTGTGCTTCGGAAGTAGGTACTATTATGATTGACCCGGAAAAGATCGTGCAAAAGGGACGATTGCAGCCTGGCAAGATGCTTTTGGTTGACACTGTCGCTGGTCGTATAGTAGATGACGCCGAGTTGAAGCACAGCGTGTCGAGCCGCCAAAACTTCAGATCATGGATTCAGAAAGAGCTTATCACATTACCTGCAATCTACTCGCAGCTAGAAGAGCAAGGCACTGATCTCAGCCATAAGCTGAATGACATTGGTGTGCAAGAAGATCCCATGCTCAAAGCATTTGGATACTCTTTCGAGCAGGTCAGCCTGCTCTTAGGCCCTATGGCTGCAGATTCGAAAGAGGCTCTGGGCTCGATGGGTAATGATGCTCCTTTGGCGTGTCTTGCACAGCAGCCACGTTTGCTCTATGAGTATTTCAGACAGCTATTCGCCCAAGTCACTAACCCCCCTATCGATCCAATTCGAGAAGCGATCGTCATGTCGCTGGAGTGTTATGTCGGTCCGCAAGGTAACCTCTTAGAGATGGACGCTTCCCAATGTCACCGTCTGTTACTGCCCTCCCCTGTACTATCCCTTGAAGAATTCTGTGCACTGAAGAGCATCACATCACTCCATCGAGAATGGACTGTAAAGACCATCGATATCACGTTCCCCAAGAAGGAAGGTATCCAGGGCTACATGGATGCCATGGACCGTATTTGCGGTGAAGTGACCGAGGGCATCCACAATAAGGATCGAGTGCTGATTTTGTCCGATCGCAACACTTGCGCCGATCGAGTACCAGTCTCCGCCCTCCTCGCGACTGGCATGGTGCATCACCATATGGTTCGTAACAAGTGGAGATCACAGGCTGCATTGGTCGTTGAGACTGCCGAAGCTCGTGAAGTCCACCATATGTGTGTGCTGCTTGGATACGGTGTTGACGCCATCTGCCCATACCTGGCTCTAGAGTGCATTCTCAAGATGAACCGCGAGAAGCTGATTAGGAAGAAAATTTCAGATGATAAGATCATTGAGAACTACAAGTATTCATGTGATGGAGGCGTTTTGAAGGTCATGAGTAAGATGGGTATCTCTACTCTTCAAAGCTACAAGGGCGCGCAAATCTTCGAAGCTCTCGGTGTCGACGATACTGTCGTCGATCGTTGCTTCACAGGCACAGCAACGCGCATCAAGGGGATGACTTTCGAGCTCATTGCTCAAGACGCATTTGCCTTCCACGAAAAAGGATTCCCTACACGCGACATCCACAACATTCCAGGTCTTGCCGAGTCTGGCGAATATCATTGGAGAGATGGAGGAGAGCCCCACATAAATGATCCTACCAGCATTGCGAATATTCAAGATGCAGTCCGAACCAAGAATGACAAGTCTTATGAGGCATACTCAATGTCTGAATACGAGCAGATCAAGAATTGCACGCTTCGGGGCATGCTCGACTTTAGCTTCGATGAGCGAATATCTGTTCCTATCGATCAAGTAGAGCCTTGGACTGAGATTGTGCGGCGATTCGTTACTGGTGCTATGTCCTACGGGTCGATTTCAATGGAGTCTCACTCTACATTGGCTGTGGCCATGAACCGACTAGGCGGCAAATCGAACACTGGAGAAGGTGGTGAAGACCCTGAGCGAAGTTTGCCTATGGACAATGGTGATACTATGCGGTCTGCTATCAAGCAAATCGCTTCCGGACGATTCGGTGTCACTTCCAACTACCTCGCGGACTCCGATGAACTTCAAATCAAGATGGCGCAGGGTGCTAAGCCTGGCGAAGGCGGTGAGCTACCAGGTCATAAAGTCTCTGGACCCATTGCTCGAACCCGACATTCGACTCCTGGCGTCGGTCTTATATCACCTCCTCCCCACCACGACATCTACTCGATCGAAGATCTGAAACAATTGATCTACGACTTGAAATGCTCAAATCCTCGAGCACGTGTCTCAGTCAAACTTGTCTCTGAGACTGGTGTTGGTATCGTCGCATCCGGTGTTGCCAAGGCTAAAGCCGACCATATCTTGATTTCTGGCCACGATGGCGGAACAGGTGCCTCTCGATGGACTGGCATCAAATATGCCGGTCTGCCATGGGAGCTTGGTCTGGCTGAGACACATCAGACTTTGGTTCTCAACGATCTTCGAGGACGAGTCATCGTTCAGACGGACGGTCAGCTTCGAACAGGTCGCGATGTGGCTATTGCTTGTCTACTGGGTGCCGAGGAGTGGGGATTTGCTACCACGCCACTGATTGCTATGGGATGTATCATGATGAGTAAGTCAAGTCCCTTCCTGCACACTTGAGGTATCACGTGTCTCAATGTTGTATACAAATCTGCGCGACTGGTGGCAAATCCCAGATTGCAGTCACCTCACGATATATATTTCGGATGGATGATTCTGCTGTCATCTTTAAATACAACATACTGACTCTGATTAGGAAAATGCCATCTGAACACTTGTCCTGTCGGAATCGCAACACAGGATCCAGAGCTGCGGAAGAAGTTCCTGGGCACGCCCGAACATGTGATCAACTTCTTCTACTATATCGCGAACGAGCTCCGTGCAATCATGGCTAAGCTCGGCTTCCGCACTATCAACGAGATGGTGGGTCATTCGGAAGTGCTTCACATGCGCGATGATCTTCGAACACCGAAGACCGAGAATGTTGACCTTGGACTCATACTTACACCTGCCCACCATCTGCGGCCTGGGGTTGCAACTTATAACGTCCGAAAGCAAGATCATAAATTGCACGTCAGACTTGACAATAAGCTCATTGCGGAGTCGGAGCAGGCACTTGAGAAAGGTTTGCCCTGTCGCATTGAGTGCGACATTGTCAATACTGATCGAGCAATGGGTGCGACGCTGTCCTATCAAATCAGCAGGAGATACGGCGAAGCAGGCCTACCTCAGGATACAATCCACGCAAATATCAAGGGATCGGCTGGCCAGTCTTTTGGTGCTTTCCTAGCTCCTGGTGTGACACTGGAACTGGAAGGAGACTCGAACGATTATGTTGGCAAGGGTCTGTCTGGCGGGCGCCTGATCATCTACCCACCCCGAGCTGCCGTTTTCAAGGCCGAAGAAAATGTCTTGATCGGCAACGTCTGTTTGTACGGTGCTACCATGGGGACCTGCTATTTCCGCGGGGCAGCTGCTGAGCGATTCGCCGTCCGCAACTCAGGAGCTACGGCTGTTGTGGAAGGCGTTGGAGATCATGGCTGTGAATACATGACAGGCGGTCGCATCCTTGTGCTTGGTGGCACGGGCCGGAATTTTGCAGCTGGTATGTCCGGGGGTATCGCATATGTTCTTGACATGAACCAAGATTTTCACTCAAAGGTCAACATGGAGATGGTTGAGGTCTCTGCTATCGAAGATCCTCAGGAGATTGCCTTTGTTCGAGGCTTGATCGAGGACCATCACCATTATACGGGCTCTGAGCTTGCTGCTCGTGTACTTTTGGACTTCAACCGTGCCTTGCCACGATTCGTGAAAGTGCTTCCTACGGACTACAAACGGGTCATGGCAGAGGAAGCTGCAAAAGCCGAGGCTGCAAAGAAAGCAGAGTATCCGTTGCCGATCCTTCCGGGCAATGCGGTCAGGAGTCTCCATGAAGAGTCAAAAAAGAAAGAGCATGATCGCGAAGCGCACCAAAAGAAGAAGGACATGCTCGACATCGAGGAAAGCGTTACTGATGGGAAGGCAGAGAAGAAGAAATCAGCCTTGATCCTAGACAAGACCAAGGGCTTTATGAAATATCAGCGACGCGCTGAGAAGTATAGGAAGCCCGAGACGAGAACGCGTGATTGGAACGAGCTTTCAACGAGACTTGATGAGGACGGGCTGAAATATCAGGCTGCTCGTTGCATGGACTGTGGTGTTCCTTTCTGCCAATCAGACACTGGCTGTCCAATCTCTAACATCATTCCTAAATGGAATGAGCTCGTCTTCGGGAATCAGTGGCGTGATGCTTTGAATCGACTGTTAATGACGAATAACTTTCCCGAGTTCACTGGCCGTGTCTGCCCTGCACCATGCGAAGGCGCTTGCGTACTCGGCATCAACGAAGATCCCGTTGGTATCAAGTCGATCGAGTGCGCAATCATTGATCGAGGTTTTGACATGGGCTGGATGATCCCCAACCCACCGGAGAATCGAACAAGCAAGACCGTTGCGGTCATTGGTTCAGGCCCGGCAGGACTTGCGACAGCAGACCAGCTCAACAGAGCTGGCCACACAGTAACGGTTTACGAAAGGTCTGACAGAATTGGAGGTCTACTCATGTACGGCATTCCAAATATGAAGCTCGACAAAACCATCGTACAGCGTCGTGTCGACTTCATGGCCGATGAAGGTGTCCGTTTTGTCACCGGCGTTGAGGTAGGCCCTGATAGCGATGTTTCCCTACAGTCACTTCGCGAGGAGAACAACGCCGTAGTGATTGCTACTGGGGCTACAGTTGCTCGAGATCTCAAGATACCCAACCGTGAGCTCGATGGGATTCACTTCGCTATGCAATTCTTACATCGGAACACTAAGTCACTGCTCGACTCAAAACTTTCAGATGGAGAATACATCTCTGCTAAGGACAAAGACGTCATTGTCATTGGGGGTGGTGATACCGGCAATGACTGCATTGGCACTTCAGTCCGCCACGGCGCCAAATCTGTCACGAATTTCGAGCTTCTCCCTCAGCCACCGCCAGAGCGTGCTCGTGACAATCCGTGGCCCCAATGGCCTCGCATCTACCGTGTCGATTACGGACACACTGAGGTCAAAACCCACATGGGGAAAGATCCTCGCGAATACTGCGTCATGTCCGAGGAATTCGTTGGCGACGACGACGGTCATGTCTCGGGTATCAACATCCACCGGGTTGAGTGGACGAAGAGCGTAACGGGAGGCTGGGACATGAAGAAGGTTGAAGGGAGCGAGCAGTTCTTCCCGGCTCAGCTAGTCCTCCTCTCAATGGGTTTCTTGGGACCTGACGATCGCATGCTTGGGACGGATATCGAGAAAGACGCCCGCAAGAATATCAAGACTCCTCCTGGCAAATACAATACTAATCTGGGTGGTGTCTTCGCTGCCGGTGATTGCCGTCGTGGACAATCACTCATAGTCTGGTAGGCTATCTAACATTCCCAAAGTACGACCCAATGCTAATTTTATGTAGGGGCATCAACGAAGGTCGTCAAGCAGCTCGCGATGTTGACACCTATCTTATGGGTGTCGGCACGCAGCTTCCCAAGACCGGCGGCATCGTCCAGCGTGCCCCGTACGAGATCATCGGCAATCACGAGAAGATGAAGCAGCAGGCAGTCGGAGCCGCCTAGAAGTCTCCTCCGAGTCTTGACGATTCCCATGTACTGTATACTTGACGATATTCCTGCGCATATACATGGAGCGTTTACGGCATGGCAATGAAGTGGGTTTCTTGTACGATGATGACGATTGAAAAGTTCTGATCATTGAGATACCATCATAGCCATTCGCTTTCTATTTGGGCGGTTGCGTACTGCGATTAGATAACGGCGATATCCTTTCTGCATTCCTTTTCATAGAAAGTTGCATTTGCGGCGGGTTTTGCTCGGGATCTAGTCTTTTTGATCATCGGCTTGCTGTTGGCTAGATGCCTTCTGATACAGTTGAATACTATCAGATTCAAACAATCGGTGATGGATGACGATGTTGCTTGGAAGACGTGACCAAATCAATGTCTCTAAGAGTTCTCGTACGAGTAGACTCGATCGACTATTTGACTTGGTCTGTGCTGGCATTGTCCTAGCCATGTACACACCTCGACTCACCCCGAACACTAAATAAAGTAAACAAGACCGTAGCATGAAAATCTGCCATCCAGCATCAGCCAGCGGGATCTTGTAGATACAGTCCTAAACATATCCAAATCCACACCATGTCCGCATCCAACGACCCCGATCATTTTTTCCAAACCAGGTATAAATATCCCCTTCCCGTAATCCACATCTACCGACTAACATCTCCTCAGCTCATCACTTGCGGAAACTGATCGAAAAGCCCGCAAAGCCCCAAACACTCACGGCGACCCTATCCGTCTCTCCTCCAAAATCCTCGCAGTCATCGCCGACCCCACATTCAATGGCGCAGTCTACCTGGCCGAAAGCGCTGGGACGGCGAGAAGAGTCGTGCTTGATGTAGGTGAGGACTTCACTCTCACGCCCTTTTCACCCGGAGTGCACGACAGACTGCATTGGCAATGCTGATTGTGGTCGTATGGGTAGACAGGTGCGAAGAATGAGGTTTTCCGCTCCCCCGCCTCCACTGCCCCTCTCACCTCCCTCGCGCTCTCGCCTCCTTCCGCAGCAAAGCCAAGGGTGTTATACGCAGCGTCATGGGACAAAAGCATTCACTCGTGGGATCTAGCGACGCGGGCGCCTGCGCGGCGGTTTGTGGGCGGGCACACAGATTTCGTAAAATGCATCGTCACAACCCGTCTACGCGGAAAAGAGCTTCTACTCTCAGGCGGAGCTGATGCGGCGGTCGTGGTATGGGATCTTGAGACTGGAAATAAGGTGCAGGTGCTGAAGAGCGGGCATAGTAGAGGGATTTTGGACATGGTGCTTGATCCCGAGAGTCCTGCTTTTCTGCTCTCAACACCTGTAGGGGAGGAAGAAGAGATTCCTAGGTCGGACGAGGGGCATAGAGAAAGGGGAGAATTGCAAGAGCAGAAGCAGGCAGGGGCGGAGATACGCGTCTTTACTGCCTCCTCCGATCGTACAATTCGTCGTTTCGCTCTCACCTTCTCCTCCCCAGCTTCGACTAACACAGCCAACCCCTTCAAGAACACCCTCCCATATCTTACAGAAACGCAGCCGGAAGACCCCATCATAGCGCACGAAACCTCCATCAACGCCCTCCACTTCCCCTCCTTCTCCGACGAAAGCGACCTCTGGACCGCCTCTGCGGACGGAACAGCAAAATGCCTCTCCCGCTCCCAGTCCTGGGAATCCGACACCGAGCTCCCGCACGGTGACTACGTGCGCGCTGTCGTAGTTGACGATATCGGCGGATGGGTCATCACGGCAGGGCGAAGCGAGGAGGTCAAGGTGTGGGATAAAGCTACGGGGAAGATACATCATACTTACAGTGGGCATTTCGACGAGGTTACGGGATTAGTTCTGATGGAGAAGAGGGCAGAGATCGTTAGTGTGGCAATTGATGGAACTGTTAGGAGGTGGAGTTTGAAGAAGGAGGACCTAGCTGCTGCGAGAAGTAAAGCGGCGGAGGAAGCGGAGAAGAGGGAGAGGGGGGAGGATATTGTCGATGATAACCAGGGAGATGGGGAGGCTGGAAGTGGAAAGACGGCTCAGGAGGCTAAGGAGGGCTTGTTGACAGAGGAAGAGGAGCGGGAGTTGGCTGAGTTGATGGAGGATGATTGAGCGATACCCATCCTCGCAACAAGAGCTCCCATTTGCCCAGCCGTCGCCGTCCAGGGAACTTGGATTCCCAGCATCGACACCAGCGTTCCTCAAGTCCCTTCTCTAACTTATCGAGACATTGCTTCACTAACAGAACAGAAAAACCAGAACGAGGACAGATCATCACCTAGACATAGCTGTGGAGCTGCCTTCCAACCTCCAATTCGGTAACCAATCTGAGTCAACGGCAATAGTGAGTGAGGACGTCGACCATACTAAATTCAGAACAGGCTTTCATCGGGCTCCCCTTGGCGAAGAGTGCAACAGAAGAGGGATTTTACGCTGAAAACAATAAGTGCAAATCACCAAACTACAACTCCTCTAGCTCTAATTTCATCAAATTCGTGCTTCTCTCAAGCGCTGGATGCATCTCCTACGGCGATCTTATCGATTGCAATCCAGTGGGACATTGCGAAGGGCAAACATGGTCATCATTGAAATAGATGCAGGTCTCGGGTAGATGCCTTGGTCTCCTCATACTTTAGTTCAAGTGTGCAGGAAACTGCCGCTGTGTTTGGCCCCCGTCCAAGTGTATTGGCATGTCTGGTAACGGGGACAAAGACCATGACTCAGGTGGGTCATCCTCTTCTGTCTATATTTTCTCACGGTCGCCTGATCTCGTCCTTTCGCACCTTCATACTTGAATACAAAACCTTGAGTGTCTACTACGAGGTATTTTGGAAACCTTGATTATTCCAGCTGAAGATTACATTCAGTTGCCACGAGCTCTTCAGCTGAAGAGCGCAGCAAGACATCATGATAAATCCAACCATCGCGTGGGACCCCACTACTCTTTTCGGCATTGACATGTCGCGCTCAAAATGTTGTGGCAAGGCCACAATGAAGGGTTTACGATGCACAAGGGACATTTCTTTGGCTAAACAACAAGAAATCAAGCGACTGCTCCAGAAACTCAGTAGCCATCAACCTAACGTCGCGATGATCGACACCTGGCTCGACAGGCTGGCTCATTGTTTGCTGTGCGAACCTATGCATCAGGACCAGGCTGAGAACCTTGTTGATCAATGGGAAAAAAATTTTGACGCCTTGATTGCTAGGACACGGAGGCAATATGGGAATTATGGCTGGGACTGGGCGATGGATAGGACGAGATCGCAGAATCGAGAATTAGAAATCGAGATGAACCGAAGTACACAAGCCAGAACACGGTATCGGCAACCACAAAATACTGGCCCTCAGGCAGCGACTAGACGCTCTGCCACAGCAGCAGAGGCCACCCGTGCACGCGATCGCCAGATTCCTGATCTGGTCATCAGACAACCTGTTTCGGGCCCCGCAGATGGCACAGAAGTTGCGCGCGATGAGGGGATCGTCAACAGTGTAAGAGAAGAGCTGGCACTACAGGTCAAGTTCGAAGAAGCAGGAATCCAGGCAACAGCCACCGTGAATCATGATTCTCCAGCATCTCCGGCCGCCAATCGCATCGAAGACACGCTGGGCAATCCCATTATCCATCGACCCGAGATGGTCAATATTCCAGCGTCGGACAATGATGCCAGTGCCAACAACAATCGACTCGAGGCGGACAATATTCTACAAGAGGCTCCAGCGCCGGATACTACACCTAACCTATCAGGCGAGTGCCCGATATGCCTAGACAGTATAATCGATCGTGGCTATCTCGTATGCTGCCAAGCGTATTGCGGTCGGTATTTCCATCGTCGTTGTTTGCGACGCTATGTTCGGCGATCGGGAGATACGAGGTGTCCATGGTGGTTGGTCCTTCACCGTCCCTTTTTAAACACCGGATGATACTAATATCAAGTAGTCGTGTAATCTGGATTGAGGAGGAAGATGAGGAGACGCCGATGGTCGAAGAGGGGGATGCAGTCGATATCCCACTAGCTGCGCCCATGGTCGAAGAAAGGGATGCAGTCGATATCCCACCAGCTGCGCCCATGGTCAAAGCGGTCAAGCTAATTTTCAATCTCGTGAAGGCAATCGCGAGGAACGCTGTCGATTCCCTCCATCCTCTTGACATCGAGCCACAGCTTCCATGGAGAGAATTTCTATCTATGGTGGCACAAGCATCCCTATTGTATATTCTTTTTGCGCTCTTTATCTTTTCTTATTTCTTGCTGACTCCAATCAATCACAATTCCACCTAGCGCACTCTCTGCGACTTTGACTGCTTCTTCTAGGATTATCTGGGGGTTTGGGTTAGGATGATAAATAGCTGGATAACTCAGAAGCGCGTTGGATGATTGAAAGTCTTCTTGGATACTATCTCGAAAATGAGAGACACATATTAATGAGGATTAGAATCAGCCAATCGTGCTATAATGGGTATGAAACCTATTTCCACATCCTCGCCAAACCCCTTTCTGAATTGCGGAAGTCGAAATGGTGCTTGCCGTTATCATCCTCAACCCACATATATCACCGCCCCAGTGATCGACTTTGCTGCCGAGTCACCGTTCCGTCTCTCTTCAGTACGAGTACTAGTACAGCTAGCAACGATCAGAACACCAGATCTCAACCACAAGTACAAGGTCAATCTTACAGCTGCAACTGTCCCTGCATTCAAAGAGTCGAGTCCCCTCCATGACCACCGAGAATGGCCCCACAATTTAATGTTCTACATTGATCAACAGGTTCTAATACTTAGACGAAAGGTGACTTCAATGATGAAAGAGCATCACTTCTTGCTCTCAATTTTACTCAATTCTGTATCAGTGTTTAACCACCTGCCTGTTCAGATTCTCTGATTCTGCGATATTAATAAATTACTAGAGGGGGGTTTGTGGTTGTCGGGTTTGTGGTAGATGGGATAACGATTTATGAATAGGACTTGAATTGGGAAGCGGTAGGATGGGAGATGGATACTTGCACTGCTACGAAGCATACAGGAAAGAGGTGCGGATGTGGAGTTCAAAACCTTGTTTGGGGGTGGGGGGACCACTATATATCTCTATGTCTATCTTACACCAATCACGGGCCCCAAACAGAAATACCCCCCCCCTCCCCCAGACCCGAAAAAACAGACTTCTCGGGCCTCTATATATGAAGTTGAGAGCCATTCGATTTCTAGAGGTTTGGTCGAGAGTCTTCGACCCTCGATATAGAGTTTATATCGCGCTAACACACGGACCACCGTCGCAGTATGTTGATCCGAAAACGATCTCTTTCACCTCGCATTCTCACCCCAACGAAATATGGGTGGTGAAGGATCAGGCTTTATGGTTAGATAGTAGTCGCTAGCCCCTTGAAGCCCCCCGCTTCCACCCCTCTGATCGGGTTAGTTTCCTTTTCCTTTTCCTTTTCCTTTCGCTCAATTCTTTTCGCGTTGGTAGACCAGGATCGGATGTACTTTCCCATTAGTAGCAAGGAGAGCAAGGAAGCACGAGCCAACTCACAACCCCGTGTCTTCCATTGACTTCCGCCTTTGGATCTTCCCTTTTTCGTCCAACACATTACAGAGCTCAACGACTCATCCACAAGAACGAGAGCGAGTTGTCGTTCACTCCCTCATTCCTTCATTTTCTCTTTCTCGATGAAATAGTAAATCGTCGTATCGCTCCAGCTATCCGATTCTATGCACCCGTACCCTCTATGCACGCATACCGCGAGTATATCTCCTTGCAGGACTTGATATTGCGATGGAATTTCAGGACGCGGATGAGAAAAGGGACGAGGAAGAGGGAAGATGATAAAGGTGGTAAAGGAATAGGGTATGCAAACTGGAGCGATCCAAGCTTTCAATGGCCCTTAACCCCCCTCCCTGCCCCATAAGCTAAGAAAGACGAACTCATACGACTTCCCGCTCCCTCTCTAGTGGATCAAAAACGTGCGGAGATAGATTACGTTCTGCAGTCTCGAATTCTTCACTGAGGATAAGTAAAAAAAAGGGCGAGGGGAAAACATGAGGGTGGGAGGTTTTGAGTTTTGAGAGGATGTATGGTGATTACAGTAGGGACTTGAATGTCTTGATTGGGTTGATAAGTAGGGGTGGTTTTGAGGAGATGGGGAGATGAGGAGCTGGTATGAGGGGGGTGGGAGGGTTTGTATGGTTTTTGAGGAAGCGATGAAGGATGAGGGGAGGAGGAGAGGAGAGGAGAAAGAAAAGAAAGAAAAGAAAAAAGAAGAGAAGACAGGAGAAAAGGAAAGTGGCAGAGTAGAGAGTCGAAAGGAAAGGTCGGGAGGGACTTTGGAGATTCAGGTAGAAAGGAGATATCGATCACCTCCACGCAATCTCAACCGGCTAACTTGTGCGCTCCGTCGTGCCATCCATCCAGTCCCTCGAAGGATGCGCCACTTGATATCCATGACTCGCAGTAGGCGATTCCATGACCCAGGGAAGGCCGTCAACGGCATACATAGTCATAACACCCAGGTAACCTCCATCACCTCAGAACGCCCCGGCGCCCCCCACCAAAGCCACCATCGACCTAGATCCACTCTTCAGAACTTCGTTCAACCCCCATCAAACCCTCGTATCCGAACCCGCCTCCCCCTAAAAAGCCCCGCGCCCTCCATAGCCAACTCCGCAAAATGCCCCCCACAACCGGCCTCGCACGCCACCCGAGCGTCCGCCCCGCCCTCTCGCCCGCCACATAAAACTGATCACTAAACGGCACCTGATTCGCGCCACTGCTGATATACGCGTGCACATCATCGATAAACATATCCCTGGTCGCATTCCCCGTCCCGGACCCGCCGCCGCGGCGAACTGCATCCAGTCGGTTTTGCCCCAGGGGACTCTGCTGTCCAGCGGCACGCCGGCGGCCGCGCGGCGGGTGGGGTAGTACGCGGCTTGCATGTCGAGGGCGGCTTGGGGGAAGGTGCGCAGGCGGAGGAGGGCGTCGGGGTAGAGGTTGAAGGCGGTGGTGTAGGTGTTTGCGTTGCCGGGGTAGTTGAGGGTGAAGTGGGTTTTTGCGGGATCGGTGGCTAGGCCTTGGGTGTAGAGCGTGTTGGCGTAGTTTTTGCCGATGGTGCTGTAGCGCGGTTCGTTGAAGAGGGTGCCGTAGGCGTTGAGGGCGATGGCGGCTTTGATGGCGAGGTTGGTTTGGTTGGCTGTTGCGCCGGTGCCGTCGTCCGTGGAGAGCTGGGAGGGCATGTTGATGCCGTTTGTCACGAGGTAGTCGGCGTAGCCGCGGAGAAGGGTGTGGTACCGGTTTGCGAAGGTGTTGTTGCGAGATGCAAGAGTGTAGGCGTAGGTGAGGATGAGGAGGTTGCCGCATTCTTCTACGGGTTGGGCTTCTGCGGCTTGGTTGTCGTGGCCGATGGCATTGGGGTAAGAGGTGCCGATGTCGTGGATGGCGTAGGGTTGCTTCCAGCGGCCGGTGGAGAGGTATTGCATTACCGGTTCGAGGAGAAGGCGGATGTACTCTGGGTTCATGACGTAGAACAGGGGGAATGCCGGGTATATCACGTCGACTGGGATACGAATTAGTCTTCTAAACTTGATCCACAATGATCGAAGTGTCTTACTAGTATTGACATTTCCGTCGCTCGATACTTCTTTCATAAAGGCCATGACATTCCTCGTGTCAAGGGTGTCTGCTGGAATAGTAAGATCAGTAGCCCCGTAGGCTTGGCGAACGCTCAGAGCGAGAATATCAGAGTAGTTGGTACCCCCTAATGCTGAAGACCTAGTCTCTAATTGTGTGTCGAAAGCGAGAGACTCCCGGTTCGCATCTGTGTAATCCTCAAGGAAGTGGCATACTGCACAGACGTTGGCCGCGGTGGTGCCTCTGTAGTACCCAGCCCTTGCATTTCCTAGGTAATTGACGGCTTGTCGGCGTTCATATCCAATAGCGAATGTGACTGAACTGGTTGAAGATATTCTGCCAAGATCGTGAGAGAGGGCTGAAACGTCGCCTGGTGCCCATGGAGGATTGGTACCCAGTAGACGGCCGTTTGTGAAGAATTCATTGCGAATGTCATTGATACGACCCGATGAGCTTGTCAACTTGGACGTGTTGGAGGGGTTTGAAGCTAGAGTCACAGTACCCCACAGTGCTTGCTCTTGAGGATTTTGTGCATATGTCGCAGCGCCTGCAACCGACATCTGCCATATGAGCGTTTCATTCGTGTTATATAGATGATGTCTGGTATTTCCACTCTGCCCGGTCCAAGTCTCATCAAGATCGAGATAGACTTGGACGCTTACACTGGCAGCACTGAATGCGGAGACTGTAAGATAGCTGTATGGTAAGGACTGGCGGAGATAGTTACGGGGCGAAACGGGAGAGAGGAAATCAAGCCTTAGAGTTGTAGATCCAGCCGTCAAGGTGAAGATGGTATGAGTAGCCGTGTACTCTGCACTTACGACCGTAGCTGGCTGAACACCTCTGGGTGGGGATGGTACACCGAGCAAGCTGTAGGTATTTCCGCCCACCCGTGCAAAAATAGCAGTCCCTAGGTTCTGGCCATTCCAAAATTGCGGTACTGCCGTCGGTAAGAAATCGACTACATTTCCTGGTAGCCATACTAGATCACATCAGCATAGAGAAAGCCACGAGGGATCCAATGCTAACGAACCAGACAGGTATGGGTTCCGGACCGCGATTGGGTATGAAGGAGGCAAGAGGGGGATGTGCGTAACTGCAGTGGCAATTCCTACAAACATAGGAACAAGTAGCCGCAAGAATACCCAAAGCACCGATGTGTTACGCATTTTGGAGGGTTTGCAGGTCAATATAGAGTATGGGGGATAAGTAGTACCGTCTAATGAAAAGGGTAAGGACTGTGGGTTGCTACAGAAAGGAATGTAGTTGCATAAAGCAAAGATTCAGAAATGACTGACTAGGAAATCAAAAGAGTGGAAGTTCCTGTAGTTGAACATCTACACATTGGCCAATGGTAATGACTAGATATAAGTATCTGATAGCACGTTAAGGAAAGGGGTAGACTACACGAGACACAGCCTAGAAGCCTAGCATGCAAAGCAGAGCAAAGCAGCCGGAAAGCTGCACCATTAGGGGATCCTACATCTGATAGGAACACTTTGGGCTACCTATGTAGTTTCAGACCTGTCACCGAGAATGCCCTTTCAGATCGTCTGTGGCGATTGGTCGAACCCCTCATTGTGCTCTTATGTTCTTGAATCGAGGGGAGAGCGGGGAAGAACCTTTAATTTGAGCCTCTATGCGATGCGAATAGGGACATCAAATAGCATGGTTCGTGAGCAGGATATTGCAGGCCTTCAGATGCGAGATTGCTCGGTAAACCTTGCATTCTACCGTCCCGTGCCTTCTCAAGCCACTTATGGAGCCGGCTTCTAGGTGTTTGAGGTGCTTGTTTCAAGGTTTGCGGGGTATGCAGTAGGTCTAAACATAGCTGGATGGACCGTGCGATGAGACGGACGCGCTCCAATGGATAGAAGTATCGCCCCGAGTTTTAGTGTGGTCCTGACCGACGTTTATCTGGAACTCTGCAAGCTTTGTTAGTCCATCGTGATTCCTGAAGAGTGAAAAGTAGCATTGAAGCTTCAACAAGGGATTTGACCAGCCTGAAGAAGATTCTGTTTCGAACGCTGTGAAGCCCCCTGGGCTGGCGTAAACGAGTTCAAAACACCATGGGTGAGGCTATGGGCTACATATATAAATGCAAATGAAGCTCCGAAAACGAAACACCATCTTGGCTGCTTGAAATTCAAGTGTCCCATGCTCTGGTGTGGTGCTATCGTGGCTTCCAGGCATCGCCACCGATACACTCAATTTAATAAATGAAGCATATGAAGGCATAAAGACCGTATGAAAATGATATGAAGAAGACAACATCATCTTCTGCTTCCGCCCCAGGTCGGGTCAAATTCGTGGATCTGTCGCTGTATCCTGAAAAACAATAACACTTAGTACCAGACCATGGGATCGACACCTTTGTTACAGTGATCAGTATTCTTCATCACCAAGCCTAAGTTTTCTGCAAAAGACTCCAAGAGACCATGCTGCAGGACTCTTCTTTATGCGATAGAATAAAAACCTCTATCTGATCCGTCTTCACGTCATGCGATATTGATAGGTATTCCGTTTACCTGACTCAGATGCAGAACTCAACCCCTCGATCTCTGCAAAGAAGGTAGAAAAAATGGAAGACGAAAAGGACTCCGAGGCACAGTTGCCGCGCCACAAATCTTCCCACGCCAAAATGCCAAACCAAGAAGATCAGCTTTCGTCACGGCACCCAACATACCTCGACCCCATCCACCCACCTCAGCCTTGAGCACCATCCATCTCTTACCCTCTTAACAGCTCCACTCCCTACAACACCGCCGCAATCCCCCAATCCTACCACCCCCACAAAATCCTTCTTAGTTCATGTCGGAAACCGAGGACCCGAGCATATCCCCGCCAAAGCCCGATGTCTCCGGGGATCTTACCTCCGTCCGGAATCCCAGGCAATCGCTGCACCCGGATCGGGAATGATCGTCGACGGGATGGGGCTTCTTTGGTGGACCCGTGACTAGAGAATTTGTAAGTTCTGATTGAGCTGGGGGCTGGATGTTGGTGGAGCCAGGTGCCTGGACCTTGGAAGAAGTCAGGTCCTGATGAGTGCGAGGGGCGGATTTTTCTTTTAGTTTATTCCTGGGATTGAGGAGGCGGGTGAGTAGGGACGTGGGTGACACAGGGGAATGGAACGAGGGATGCCAGGTATGTGGATGAGGCGGGGGTTCGAGGCAGGGACTTTTGCATCGATGCGTATATGCATGCACGTACGATCGGTGTGGAGATCGGGGGATTGCATCATCTGACTTTTGTGCATGGGTAGTACTTGACACTAAGCATGGTAGATGCAGGATCTTACTTGGTCGCACGTGAGCGTCATGGGTATTCCAGATATGGTAGTATCAGGATTCAGGTGCAGCGGTCGTGTTGCACGAGCACAAATACAGTCAGCATGGATCTATGCAGGCAGCCATGTGTATTTTTAGAGTAGATGATTTTTTGATGCAGTTTCATAGGACATAGACCATTCTTGGACAATGCATAACGCGTAAATACAATAGGAGAGTAGCTTCTAAAGATATAACCACAAAAAGGTAAGCCCATAAAGAAAGTAAGAAGGTAAGAAAAGCCATAGATCCGAGACCCAACCCTGAATACACCAGGACAAAAGAGCCTCCAAAGTACATGTAAAGATCCACAGTAGTCATACAGCGCCACCATCAAACCTGTTGATTACATCTGTTGTCATCCCTTACAGTCCGGAGTCAATCTGTTCAACAACATTGTGACCGCTGTACGCAGCCCAGTCACGGCAAGTCTGGGCAACTGTCGAGGGAATAACTCTCTGCTTGATCTTGTCGACCTGCTCCATGGTATTGATGTACAGGCCTGCGCTGACGTGCCAAGCAATGTGACAGTGAAGAGGCCATACACCCGGGTTGTCGGTATTGTACTGGATGACCAAGTAAGCCGGCACGATAGCTCCATTGACAACAGCTGCAGGTTGCAGTATCTGAACATCTCGTCGCTGGGTATTCTGGATATGAGTAATGGAACCATCCCACTCGCCAGTACCCTCAGCGAGGATGTTGAAATTGTGGCCGTGGAGATGCATGGGATGAGCGGCGGGGATCTCGTTCTTCATGATGATGCGGACGGAGTTGTTGTTGCCGAAGTTGTAGACGTTCCATTGGGGATCATCCGGATAGGAGACATTGCCGAGGTTAGCCAGGAGCAGTATTGGGTGGTCGTAGTTGCCGCGGAAAGACACGCCGTTCATCTTCCACAGCACGTTACCGCTAGCATTGGCACCGATTGTGATGTCGATGGTTTCGGTGGTAGCGGGCTTGCTGGTGGCTGGGAAGGGGAAGAAAGGCGTGGTCTTGTCGAGAGGGTCGTTGCCACAGTGGGAATCATCATAGGGTTTTGCGACTGTTTGAGGAGGCTTGCTGGTATCCGCTTTATTGTAGAAGATAGCTGCGACTGCGGATGGTTGATTGGCGGTGGCGCACGTAGGCGAGAGATCGGAACGCATCCAGACCGCGGAGGTGGCCGGAAGATTTGCCTTGACCAGGACGTCGGTACGCTGACCAATACCGAGAGTGACAACATCAGTGTCATATGGTCTCACAGGGACGAAATCATTGGCTATGACGGTCATCGTGTGGTTGTCGATGCGGAAGCGTTGAATTCCTTCAGATCCGGGGTTAATCAGCCTGAGACGGTGGGTCTTGCCCTGGGTGAATTTGAATTTGGAGATACCGGCGTTGGGGGTGCAAGTCACTCCAGCAGGTGCTTTCGAGCAATCATAGTCCATCTTGCCGTTGATCAAGTTGTTGTCAGAAAATGGAGGAGGGGACGGTGGTAGGCCAACGACTTTCTCGACGATGTCGAAATACTCGGCATGATACCAATCCGAGAGCATGACTGGGCCAATGTCTATATCGTATGCTCTGTTCTTTGGTCCGTAGATGATCATGGGTCCGGCAAGACCACCAGCATATTGAGCGCTGTAATGAGAGTGATACCAAGAAGTTCCGTAGAGATCAGCCTTGAATGTGTAGGTCATGGATTTTCCAGGAGCGATTGGGCATTGTTGAACGGAGGGAACGCCATCGTACCATGGGGTTGCACGTTGAAGAATACCATGCCAATGTAAAGCGGTACCTTCCTCTGGGCCCGTGATCTTGTTATTGACTGTAATTTGGAAGGTGTCGCCCCAGTTGGCTTCTAATTTGGGGGCGGGGAATTGGTTGTTGATCAAAAGAACACTCTTGTTGACTCCGTCCGGCGCCAAGAACCCTCGTGTGATGGTTAAGTCATATCTCCTGATTACACCTGTGGTAGGCGACTGCTCGTATGGATTCGTCGTGGCAGCACTTCGGTCACCCCAGGGAAAACCTTGCGGCAGGGGGTTGCTTGTGAGGAAATCCGGTAGCTGCGGAGCATTCAATGTACCCAAAAGGGATTGACCTACACATTTCACGAGCATAATCAGTATAACAGGGCTTGCTACATGGAATAGATACGGCTGCTAATGTGAGAGAAAAGGAGCGCATACCATTAGTTGCAGTCTGGGGCAACGCTGTGATCAGTGTCGCCGCCTTGGCTATCGAGGCAACAAGGGCTCCAGCCATTTCTTCAGCCGACTTTAATGTCCAATATCAGACAGTAGTGTAAGAGGGAAAGTTCGTCGAATGAAAGGAGAAGGCGATGAAAAAGAAAGACTTCGCCAAGGGCGATATTACCTATTCAGTGACGGTAGAACTTGAACGATACAGAGGCCAGAAAGAAGGACACTGGGATGGGCCTTTATATAGATGATCTCAGACAACCCAAGAGCTTGAGACCCCCAACATTGAAGAACGAAATTACATCCATCCTCTACTCACTCCAAGAGGCACAACGATGGAGAATGTTAGTGTCGGAATGATAAAATTCTACTTAGACATCGTATTCCGACTAGCAAATTCCGACCAAGGGAAGTCGAGCCCGACCGACCCATTGACTACAAGCTGAGAACATAGTTCGGCAACCTAGTTGTCTTAGCTAGTTGGGGGCTTTCGTCTGGACTGTCTCCATTCGACAAGGTCCCGCAGCTTCGGGTGTGAAGGAATAAATACGAGACTAATGAGCATGTGCGGCGCATGGAGGCTCGCTCAGCCCTAGAGTAATTGTTGGCATTGGGATAAAATGCAGTGGTGGCGTGGGAACTCTCTTGAATGGATATTGATATTCCTCAGAAAGATCTAAGGGGGCCCTCTCGTGATTCCTGATCCTCCCTCCTATTTCTGACGTGAGCATCTAATGACGACTGCGAGGTCCTCTTATCACCAGGGAGCCATAGACTCAAGGTGGGGCTGTATAATGGACAACTTCGGTTAAGGGACCTTACGTTCTTCCATCATATCTGGCGGTCCACGAAACTAAGCCATACAATACAGGGTAACGCGGGATAAAATAATTGACGAAGGTGCCAGGCCAAATACATGTTGACTACAATGGCCTGGACTCCGGCCACGTGGTACACGGACCACAGACATGGACTAGAGAGGTAGAGATCAGGGTGTACCACCTGGTGCCACTGTGGTGGATCCTTGGCCTGCATATACGGCGCTTAGCCTAGAATTAGCAAGGAAGATGATGACTCGCCTTGGGGGCGTCGGAAGGTTTCAGGGGTAATTGTACCTATGTGCGTGGTTTCAGCATTTGGTCACGACTGCCAGCTTCCGGGTCAGTAACGACAGTGGTAAACCGTGTTTGACCATACAATGTGCAGGTCAAGTTGCTGACCTGAAGCTGAAAAGTTCATGAGCTGCTGTCAGGGCATGGTGCTGGACTGGGAGGACTCTTCTCTGCTTGTCATTGGCAATGGACCTACGGGTACCTACATAGTAGCATTCCGAATGAAACTAATTCGACTTAAGGGTGACAGCTTTAGGCAGCCCTGATGTTGGCTGGAAGTTGACTCCTGAGTAGCTGCAGCTAAATTTTAGCTCGTAGTCAGCAGTCGATCCTGTTAAAAGTCATTCAAGTCGCGAAAAGGCTTGGCGATGTAACATGTCGAGCATGATTATGTACGGTTAGTGTTTACCACATGACTGATCAGGTCGAAATGGGAAACGCTGGGATTAGTGTTCCGTGTTCGCCGTGAGGGGCGGAAGCTCGGACAATCTGCCTCGTGGTTCCATATTCATGTTTTCGTTTTCATTCATCAACCTTTACCGTAGCAGTCGGGCCATCCCTTTGGCCCCAGCATGGAGTAGCATGTGATCATTTGGTGATGGTCATGCCTCGGGACGCCGTCTTGTGTTGCGGCATTTTAACTTCTTGAAGATTAGATGACCGGCCATAATAACGCTGTAGCTCGTATCAAGATCTTCTCAAGACTTAGGTACGAGCTTTTGCACAGGCTTACTCGTAGAGAATCCCAACTTCTCACGGCTGCTTGCATTCGCGAAAATCACCTAGAAGAGAAATCCTGATAATTTCAGAGCTGACGTGAACAAGGCGAAAAGGCACAGCCCACCTTGTAGGATCAGGGTCCGTTCCTCGGAACAAAGCGAATGCCGGGTCAAGCTGCACGGCAGTTACCACGTGAGGATTCTGCGCTGTAAGGTATAACTGGGACGAAAAGCACTGGTTGGATGACGAAGGTGATGCAGGTACGGAGTCGGGGGTTAGCGCGGAGTATCAGAGTTTTCCGAGCTTTCGACCAGCTTGGCTTGGCAAGCTCGCAGGCTACTACTGAACGAGGACAAGCGACGTATTGCGCATACCGGGAAGCGGTTAGAGATGCCCAGCACTAATGTCATGCAGATTACATTGGCTCAAGAGAACGCTCGCTTACCCTTGTTGTTAAACGCAGCAATCAGGGAGGCACCTAGCTACTTAGCTATCCCCTCCTTGGTCTTGGGAGTACCTCCGTAATGGAGCTGGGATGGGCGGTGGGTCTCGTTCCTGAAATGACGGCCATGACATGGTCGTGATTGATCCAGTCTAGGCTTGAGGTCATCTGGACTTAGTAGTATGTTCAAATCAACGCTTTGACTAGATCTCTGCCATCTTACATTAAGAAGTGACGGAAAGCGAATTGTTGGGTGCTGTGAAGTGAGAAAAGAGTTGTTGTTGCTATTTTAGACCTCAACGGGCTCTCGGGCTTCCTCGCCACGTTCCGAGCGACCAGCGGCTCATTGAGGATATCCCCTGCTGCCGATCATGTTGGGGCGCAGGGGTAAACTAATAATCTTCTGGTAGAGTTTCTTACTGTGTCTTTTCGCTCCTTGCCCGTAGCTACCGGTTCCACTCGTGTTCGGGACTGGACTACGTTAAGACCAACAACCTTAAAGACTCCCCGGCCATCGTGAACAAACGGAGGGATATTCATCGTGATTGCGACGAGCCAAGGCGCCAGAAAATGTACGAGAATTTGTATTGGTGACAATACTGTCACCCCGCAATCACATCACAACGTCCAGGAAGCGAATGGTCACCAGTCTGAATAATCGTAGAACAAGCCGTGGCGAGGGCATGGAGAATATTTAATACCTTTCGGGTTGGCTGAGCGGCTGAGCCCATGCTTGAACTGGAAGGTTTTTGCGAAGAGAGCCAGTAAAATCGTAAAACTATTTTAGTGGAATTGGTTGAAAAATCCGAGACTCTGTAAAAATATTCAGAGACTGAACAGGTAATCGGTAGCCAGACTCGCTAAGAACTCAGACCAAGGTCGAAGTTCATGAAAGCACTTGAGGACTCGAAGAGAGATAGAAGCAAGATAGAGTTATATAGCACAATAGAGCGAGAGCGATCTTAGCCAACGCTCACTTTGCGCAAGTTCACGCAGATAACACCAAGCCTCACGCTTCACGGAGTCCCGATTTGCGCAGGTTTGCGCAAGCAATTCGCCAAGAGCTGTGGACCCGCATGTTAAAGTATTTCCATCAGGCTTAAGTACCTTTCAGAATCGAGTGCTAATTACATCAGTCTACCGCCCTCATTTCAGGACACAACTTTACTGACTGTTGAAGAAGAGGTTCAACATCTCGGGTTGATGACGGCTTGGATCAACATGTTGCTCCCATACATCTCAATCGTATGTTATCCGATGACCCACAATGTCCGAGCTGAGCTCGGGCTCCAGCCAGTTTTCGTCTTCTCCCACAGCCATGCAATGCTACAGTATCCGAGGGACAGAATAGCGCCGTCTGAACTTGCCCCTTCTTCCACATGGAAGCCAAGGGTCCTGGCCACGGCTATGCGTACCTGCGAGTGATACGCGGTGTTCATGGCCACTTTTTTGACTGGTTTGAGGTGCAGCAGCAGTCTGTGGCGACAGTGACCTGCTACGTTATGCAGAAGCCTGTCTTGGGACGGGTACCAAGCTACCTTGGTAGGAGCCGGAGAGTGTGCCGTTGTAAAGGACTCTGCTTGCACAACTTAACCCGAATCCAAATCAGAGGTATATAGCCGGTAGGTCTCGAGATAGCTCAAACATCCACTCCTCTCATCTTCTCCCGTGATCCATGCAAATCGAATAATTCCTCATTGCGTGGTCTTCGTTTCCGAGTTGAAGCCGCGGTTTACAATATATTGAGATACTGCAATTTGTTGTTCGGGTTTGCTTTGTTTTCCTTAGGCATTGATGCCAGCACCAGATGCGTGATCACTGCAACAGTGAGAGGTATGGATGGGTTCTTCTCACAGGTCAACGCAGGGTGTTATTGGGGATGCTTGAAGTTGGGAAAAACAAACAAAAGACCGAATCGTCCGCACCTAGAATTATGCCTGACTGGGCCTAACTTGTTGCTTATCGATAACAGACGATACCTGAAACAAGGATCCAGTCAATAGGGGTCTTCAGAGTAACTTTTTTTCGACCTCGCAGACCTCGTAAACCTCGTAAACAGAAATCTGAAACACAATTTTCACGAGATCTACGAGATCTACGAGTACTCGTAGATCTCGTTAGCTAATTGAACTCAATCGATCGATTAGACCTCGTTAACGATCTCGTTGTGACGAATTTCAAGATCTTTTCTTCGAATTAATCAAGATTTTAAAGATCTTGACGCAATTTTCTTTTCAATTTTCTTTCTGTACGGTTGTTGCCAACATCAAAATTATCGCTATTGTTTATTATCGTTATTGCATCTGTTATCGCTATTGCATCTATCGTCGCTAGTGTATTTTCACGTCACTTTGCTATCGTATTGAGTAGCACTACTATGAGTATGAAAGCGATGGGTGAATAAAACGCAATGATGCTAATGCGCCAAGACCGGACGACTAATTACATTCGCAAATGGGATCCTCACGGTAAATTCACTTAACGAGCTCTACGAGGTTTAATAGGTACGAGGTCTACGAGGTCGAAAAAAGTTACTCTGAAGACCCCTAATATCCCCCTTTTCGTTTCCCCTTGACTCGTTCTATGTCCTTCATGCGCCAGTGCATGAGTAGACACTCTGCGACCAA
This sequence comes from Physcia stellaris, assembly GCA_018902385.1. Lineage (NCBI taxonomy): Eukaryota > Fungi > Ascomycota > Lecanoromycetes > Caliciales > Physciaceae > Physcia > Physcia stellaris. The sequence continues at coordinate 129,781 of JABSSW010000070.1, forward strand.
CGATCCCAGCGGTCCCAACGGTTGCAGCTCGATATCGAACAAGCACTAACACATTTGCATAACCAGTTCTACAGACCACAGCATCGCTTCGGTTCGCTGTCCCAGACTCCCGGTCTGCCTCTTCTCGACGGGATTTTGTTGGATAATAACACCGCTGTCCGATGTTATAGCATTGGATACGCTGCTACACTCGCCTTCCCTGGGAATACTGAACCCAGTCATCAAGGCCTTGGCTGTTCCAATCAGTTAAGTTTCATGCTTCGCATGGCTCTGGCGTATTTAAGAGGTAGGAAAAGCGTCTTCTATGTCCAGATCAAGTACATCTCTTCTCGTGTAATCTCCCTTACTCAATCGTCGTTCTTTCACGGCTGTGCCGTCCACTTCTCCATAACTCTTACTCGTTCATTACGAAGTCATTCCCTACCTAATCCACATCTGTCACCATGAAGTATAGCCTGATCCTTGTTGCGCTCGCCGCATCTGCATTCGCTGCCCCAGCGCTCACTCCGCGCGATCCCCAGAGAGGAGGAAATCACGGCAACCAAGACCACGCCAATCAAGCGAATCAGGCAGTCCCTAATGCTGCAGCCACTCAAGTCCCAACTACTCAGGTGGCCACTGATCCAGCTACTTCTCAGCCTGCAGCAAGTCCCGCCGCTGCCGCGGCGACTCCTGCTGCAAGTGCTTCCGTATCGGCAGGAGGTACTATTACCGACGCCCAAGTCCCTGATTTCGGAGTCACTGCCGGAGTTCCAGACCCAAAGCAGGCAGGGAGCTGCTTAGGTCTAGGTGGCGCTACAATTCCGTGCTTCTGTCCGCCTCCTCGCGATGAATTTATCGCCCGACTCAACGAAATTGTTGCTGCTGGCAACGCCTTTGGCCATCCGGCTGAATTTCCCACCGACGACTCGACTGCGTCGGCTGCTGCTCGTAAGAGTGCCTTGATTGTTACTATGCAGAATTTTAATGGCACCGCTTCTGGTGTTGGATGTCCTAGCAAAGCAGCCAATTTCTAGATACGCCATGCCTCGGGGTGCTTCTGGACTGCCACAGCCCTTTGACGAAAGCAAAAGCTTCTCATAATGAAAAGGGACAATCAAGCTTTTCAGCCTCTTCGCACGAAGACGCTCGTCAATGACTACAATAAGATACAAACGGGGAGCCACGAATGATGTCTATCTTTCAATTTAGCGTTGGCTTTGTAGACAATAAAGGTGCTATTATCTTCTCTCACATAAACGACATTATGGGTATCCATGAACCATTGGTCTACACTTAACAAAGTTCTCCATCCAAGGTAATGGTGCAGCTGCTTGCTCGCCTTAATTGACGATCTGATGCAAATGTCAGATAATTCTCCACCTCAACCTAGAGGCAGAAATAAGGCTCTTGAACGCAACGACTTAAATGAGGCCGACCTCGATGTGCATGTACTCTGCTGAGACGACTTTTAAACAATCACGGTCGTCTGATAGTCCACCTAAAAGCATTAAGATCGCCGAGGCCAAAGTAGCCGAGGATGATTTAGCTCTAACCCTAGAGTGAAATAAAAGGGAGTAGGGTTATTAGATCGTATTCGTAAGACTGATGAGGCGGAGTAAATAAAGATCTATGAGTATCATACGCCCATTTCGTCACACCCTACCGTGGAAATTCTCAGTCTATGGTTGTATCTCTCGAATAGTGACAATGTCAGGGTATTTCTCTACAGCAAGTCTCGTCTGCTTCCCCTGTCGCAAACGCCGCAGCCTTGAACGAGGAGATGCCAGCAATCCACCTCCACACCTCTGTCCCGAATGCGCTGGAACGATGGTGAACGTCGGCACAAAGCTCCAGGTACCTCCACATGGGGACATAAAAGGCTGGAAGAGATTCTATGATCAAGTGACAGCGCCAGGATACACAACAGACATCTCTGATCTCGACCCCAAAAGGGATGCTGAGAACAGGCATTGGATGACGTGTCAGCTCAGGAGGACTACGGCGGGCTGCGAAAGATGCAAGGAAGTGGACAAAAGAAAATCAGAGGTGGATTGGAATCGATACGGGAAGAACTGAATGTTCGTGGCAGCGGCCGGGTTTCTCGCATTCCATGTGTGATACAGAAATCCTTTTTCGGAGAATCTTCCCGTGAGCGACCCAAACGAAGGATGGCGTGGTGATACTACCACAATTCCTCATCGCGCCTTTTCCTCCTCGTGACTCTTGGACATACCTTGCTCCTCCAGATCCTGCGGTGGTGTGGCGGGCAATGCGACTTGAGAATATTTTGCTTGACTCAAGGTTCGAGGCATCCAGTACAATGGATCCATCCAAATCCCTCCATTCATCTGCTCACGCCAGCCCAGCTCATCGGCCATAACCTCTACCGCCCAATGATCCAATCGTGAAGCCGTACAAACCTTTATACTGTTGGACCGAAACGTAATGGGCAAGCGGCAGTTTGCGAGTAGTCCGGAGTGTCCCGACCAGGATCCAAAAGTAGGGGTTGACTCTCATGAGCTGAGAGTCTCCATGGGCAGTTGTTGGCCCTTGCCCCTAAGGCCAAAGAACCGAGCATGGTGGGTTGCAGGATCCAACCCCACGGATGATTCATTGAGAATTGGGTAGAGTCACCTGGCTAGCCCCACCTCGCTCGAGGTTTAACTCCGAAGAAAACCTGGTGACCGCCTCGTTCCTGCGTCTGCAAACACGTTTGAGCTGCATACCAACCATGCAAATGATTCGTATTCTTGTTGCCGAAAAAAAGATTGCCAAGCGTCTTTCTGCACCTCTCTGCAAGGCGTCTCGGGCGTCTGCAGCTAGTGATCCGAAAACTTAGAATTCGGGTACAATTGTATTCTCATTCGTTCACGACGAGTAACCCGCCCCCAAATATTCGCTCTTCACTTCCATTGCTGATATGCATGACAATTGACGAGTTTGTTCCAATTCTTCAAACGCCACTAGCTCTTCCTGCTACCGGATTGTTAATTAAATATCGTCTGATTCGATGACCTCTATGGAGGGTCGGAAACCGGCAGGATGTCTGGCCTCGGTTTCCGATGATGGCCATACGCCGCGAAAAGCACACAGAGAGCGCTCGCTTAGACTAACCTCTCTCAACATACGAGATAGATGCCATGGGTCTCTGGATCTTCAAACTTACTGCCCAGAACATCGTAGGATCACGCAAGCGTAAAGACACAGCATCTTGACAAAAACAATCACGTAATGGAATCTGAGGTTTTCTCGACAAGAGAAAGTCTCAAGCAATGGCAACGCTGTGGTATCACTCCGGCAAATCAAGACGACAAATCTCGATGGAGGGAATGGCCGAGCCCAACAGGACGTGGTTTACTTATCGTATGGGTCTCAAAGTCCAGTCTACGACGAGAAAATGAAAGACATGAAAATGACTGATTGGCGACCCAGGGGGAGCGCCCACGACCCTCACTGTCGTCCATTTTCTAGCCAGCTGCCTGAACGCAGCATTTCAAGCGCACAGCTCAACGAATACAATGTCCCAATTTACCATCGCTCTCTGGTGGATAACCACAGACAACACGGAAGCCATCTCAATACTCTCTGATTTTATTGTGATGCTGATTCGTGAAAGTGGAAGCTCATGGATTTCTTCTATAGGTTGTTGACGTAGATCCTCCACTGCGTACGACAGAATGTTGTTCCCAGGACACCGTCAACGAACACTGTCCCAGTGATCGCGGAGCATCAAAAATGTCCGATAGTTCTCTTCTTGGGCAATCACTTCTGTCATCTCTTTGTCTTTGTCCAAGTTTTATACAAATCGATGTTATCAGTGAAAGGTACTGAGTCCCGGGTAGGAAGTAGCGGCAAACCAAAAGGCTTACCGTATAGGTTACAACCATCGTACCCTACCCAACCTGAAATACCAAACCTTTCAATCGAGAACCGGGCCATCGAGACTCAGACTTGAATATCTATTTCTGCGAGCATGGGATCAACCATCATACCTCCCAAGGCGTACAATTATGCACTCTTCCAGTCCGGCCGAACAAGGATATCGAAAATCCTACCAGACAAATTCACCAACGATATGACATCGAAAAAGAAGGGTATACCCTTCAAAGTATGATGAATACTATGTAACATTGTCTTATGTCTGGGAGCTACCGAGGGCACCGAGGAGCTGAAGAGACGTTTCACCATCAACGAGCGACCTTAGTGAGGAGAACCATTGAAGTTATGTCTACATACACTGCGAACGCCGTCCAGCTCTCCGGAGCGTCTGGAATCATGCAATACATCGCCGTTGCTCCGACCTTAGAGAGTCGATTCGCACCTGAAAAATCATTTGACCACCTCGGAAAGCACTAAAGTTCAGTTATACAACATCACTAGACGAGACGTGCGAATTCATCACTTGGCGCATGGTTCGGATACAGAGAAATACTCCCATACTACTTTGAATGCCATTTGGCTGCTACTACCGCCACACATCCATCACGAATACCAAGATTCCGCGCACACGAGCATCATCTACAACACCTACTAAGCCCACGTTCGGTCGCCTCCGGTGGCTAGCATATCATGAATGGAGAAACAATCAGTTCACGAGCACGGTCATGACAAAACTATGTTAGACAGTGTCACCCGATGTTCGACAAGGGTACCGGAATCCAACATATACTAACATAGCCCAGATCACCGTACAGGTCATACCGAGCACAAAGTCAGCCGCTGATATCTTGATCAATGAGCATGTGTCAAACCATGGATGATGAGCTCCACATTGAAGCACTATGGTACACAAGTCGAAAGAGATCACGTCGATTGGTTTCTTTTTCGAAAGAATCCCGCTCAGTATGCGACAATTCCATCTCATTGGTCTGGGGTTCGATATATAATACCCAGGAAGAAGCTCTATATTCGAGATTGCTTGTCTTAGTGTGATATTCAGCTTGTTCTTTAGACTATTACTTGCAGCCACACCTCAAAACCCACATGGTAAAGTTGACGGGTGACACTAGTTTCAGTCCTTAGGCTGTTGTTACAAGGTTCTTTGAGTTATTTTCACGTCAAATGTTCAGCGTCAGAATAGCCTCTAATGCTCCGTCTGAGCGACCATTTGCGACCAGCCTGGGACGATCACTTGGAGACCTCGCCACATGTATACGTTCATAGCTTAGCAGATATATCTTACGTGAAGTGATTCTAGCAAATCCAAGGATATTGTACCTTAAAGTACTCAGGGACGTTTTTCGGGAATGCTCAAAAGTAGATGCATGTGAGTGAAGTACGCAAAAGCTTTGAGCACTCGTGAAAAACGCCCCTGAATATCGAGCCCCGAGCTTACCCAGGGACAATTAGCGGCATCTCTCCGCAGCGCGGAACTTCCCCGCTTCGATTGTGGCAAAATGGAACAGAATTGTGACAATACAGTCGTTTTAAAAAAAAATGACGATCGCGCGAATCGAGATTGAAAATTTTCTCATTACACATCAAAATTGAGTGAGAGACGTGAAAAATCTCATCGTCATGTAAAATAATCATTATATCGTAATAAAATTCTGTATAATTTTTTTTGATGTTGCATTTTTTCAATTTGTGATTTTTTTTGTCGTCGTTATAACATTTTTATTGAACGACATTATTCGTGCGAACGTTCAATATTATTTCGATATCGACAAAAATTATTGATACGTTTTAAATCACATCAACATTAATTTGCGTCAAACGAAACGAATGTATAATAATTGAAAACAATGAAAAAAAATAATTGATTTTTACACGAAATTTTTTGATCGTTTTGTCGTATTGCAACAAAAACATTTCGACGTTTTTTTAAAATACGTTACGATCAAATTTTCAATTTATTTCGACGAATTGATTTGATTTTTGTACGATGATTTCGATTTCGTTGTTTGTGAAATCACAATTTGAAACAATTTGAAACGTCTAAAATGAAACAAATTTTTTTTTTTTCAAAATAGTCGCAAAACGTAACGTCGCATTTCGTGTTAAATGAACGTTGAAATTTATTCGTTGAACGATCAAACAATTGATTTTTATCGACGAATTTGTTGTCAACGAACGTACGAACGATAAAAAAACGAATTGATTTTTTGTTGAAACATCGTTTTATGTAATTCATAAATTTCATCGAAACAAAAAATGAAATATTTTATCGATTTTTACAATTGATGATTACATAATTTATTTAATACATTATGACAACATTATCGTCGTTATTTTCAACGATTTCATTCGATACAGTGTTTTTTTTCAATGTTTCATCGACGAAATGAATTTTCGAAACGTGTTTATCATAAATAACGTTAAAATACATCGCAATGACGAGTTGCGAACGATGTGCGTCGAAATCAATGTTCAATTCGAATATTTATTTTCGTATTTTCTCGATTACAATTCTATCGAGATTTTTTTCGTCATTTTGAAAATCTGAATCAAAAAAAACATATATTTGACGAAAACATACACGATAAAATTTGAAAATTTCGATTAATTTTTGAACGATACGATACAGAAAATGCAACGAATGCAAACGATCAACAAAAATGATAAAAAAAATTTTGACAATTTGTTTCGTTTTGCAAACATTGTTTATTCGTAACATGCAAATCATAACAATAAAATTCAAATCGTAATATGTTTGCAAAACGATAAAAATCGTTTTTTCAACATAAAATATGTGTCATTATTGCGTAAAAATGAATAAATCAATTTTAAACACGTGATTTTTCGACGCGTTGATTTAAAATTATGCGATATCGAAATCAAATTCGCGTCGATTTTGAAAATACATTGACGAAAAAAATTTAACGTGAAAAATTTTGATATTGATCATGTTACGTTGCAAAAATTTCGAATTCGAACGTTTTTATTTAAATGTTGATTGTCAAAAAAGAATTGCTATTTGTATGATAAAATATGCATTTTTTTTTGTCAAATTTCGTTTGTTAATTTTTCAAATCGTTTTTCACACGATTTTGAATGAAATAAAAATTCTTATTAATATTTTTTTTTTCAACATTTTGCGTTTCGTTTTCATCAATCGACGATTCAAACGATTTTGATACAAATTGTCGATTAACAAATTGTCGTGAAAATTTTTGCGATTGTTGTTTTCGACGTCATTTCTCGAAAATTTTGATTTTACGATTGAGTTGCATTTTTATGAAAAATTTCAACATATTGACATTTATTCATGTTTTAATACGAGCGAATGCAAATTGAATTTTGTTGTACGCATAAAATTCATCGAAATTTATATCGAACGTATGTTTCAAAAAGTCAAAATCATCGACATAATTTTGTTGTTTCGACGATTCACGAATAATCATTCAATTTACGTATTCGTTTAACGAAATTTCATTTTTCATCGAATTGTTTCGCATCGAATTTGAAATTTTCGAAACAAAAATTTTTTTGAAAGAAAAAAACATTTCGTTCGATTCGTTTTCGTCATTCGTGTTCAATAAATCAATCGATATTTTTCGATTGAAATGTTTCTTTTTGAATTTACGACGATTTTTGACATGTTCATTGTGCAAAACACGAACATTTTTTTTTTGTTGTTGTTTCAAAAATTGAATCATCATAATCGACGTCATTTCAATTGCACTCGAAACAAAAACAAAAATTTTTTTTTTTTTACGATTGTTTTGAATTTTTTATTTTCAATACGTTTCATTTTATCGTTACGCTTTTTTCATTGAAACAACATTGATTTAAACGATTTGTTGATATTGACGTCGTTTGAATTTTCATCAATAACTCGTTGTCACGTTTTAAATTTCATTTCGATGATTGACATATGACGTTGAATATCGAAATCAATATAACAATATTTTGTTTTTGACGAGTTTTTGCAATTTCAAAATTTGCAAATATGTTTGTTTTGCAAAATCATTATTTTGTTGTCAAATTCAATTTTATCGAGCGTTTTTTCGATCAATTGTTGAAACATTTGAAAAATTGTTGATTTTTTCGTTTCAAAAACAAACGCATTTGCTTTATCTTTAATTTTCAATTTTTTTTTGTTGATTTCATTCGTCGCAACGACGATGACGACGACGATTTGTTGTTGAATTTGAACGTCAAAAAAAACAATATCGTTTATATATTTCGAAAAGCGATAATTTAACAACAAAACAAAATTTTTTTTTGAATCGTTTCGTGTGCAACGAGTTTTCAAACGAGTTTTTGTCTTTCGAAAAAAATTCTCGTTTGTGAAATTCGAAAATATTCGATCAACAATTTTCAAACGATTAAATATGACGACGATGATTATGTTAATTATATAACAAACTAATTTTGTTTTATTTGTTTTTTTTTTTTGCGATATTTGTAATTCAATTTTTTTGAAACGTTCAATTCAAATTCACGATCGAATCAATGTTTTCAAATTTGATTATAAATGCATCACTAAACATTTTTTTATCGTCGAAGAAAATTTTCGATCGAAACTCAAATTCGAAAAACTGATCGAAAATAGAACGAATTGATTGAATTGCAACGAAAATGATTGATCGATTTGTAACAATTGATTTCGATTCGATTGCAAATTCGAGAAATGATTTTGAAAATGATTTTGAAAATGATTTTGAAAATGACGAAACGTGTAATTTTTCGAACGATTTTATGTCAAAAAAATCGTTCAAATGCGTCTTTTTGACGTGTTTTTCGAATATTTTTGAATTTTTTGAAAATTCGAATTCAAAAAAATAGACGAAAAATCAAGCGAAATATCGAAATTCAAACTATTTTGAAATTGATTTTTCAATATTGACGAAAATAAAATATCGAATTCTAAACTATTTTGAGTCAAAAATTTCAATATTGACGAAAACGAAAATACATCGTTTTATTTGTAATATTCAAACAATTGAATCATTTGTTGTTGAATCATTGATGAAAACGAAAAAAAATCGTTCGAAAATTTCAAACTCGTTTTATTTCGATTTAAATTTTTCGAAATATCGTTCATTGTATCGAACAATTTTTGAAATTGCACGTTTTCAAAATATCGATTTTGAAAATCAAAATTATCGTATTTTATAACACGAAAATCAAATTTAAAATACAATTTTTTTTGAACGTTTTTTTGAAAATTTTCGTTTCAATAAAAATTTCATTTCGTTCACGACGAGAAATTTAAACGATATCGACGTTTGCAAATCTCGTCGATTTGTTGATGAAACGTTTCGAAAAAAATTTTTCTTTTTGTTTTTTTTTTTCGCGAGATTCGCAAAAAATTTTTTCGATACGAAAATAATGAATTTGAATTTCGATTGTTTCAATATAAATTCATTCAATTGAATCGACGATTTTTTTTTGTGTAACGACGAAAAAATTTCATCAAACGTCGATTGAATCGAGTTCGTGAATTTGATAAATTTGATTTTAAAAAACATATTGCGAATCACGATTCGAAAATTCAACATCACGAAAATTATACAAAATGAAATTACTACGAATTATTTACATATTGTTATTGAAGCGAGATCGAATGACGATGAAATTTTTCACGTCTCTCACTCAATTTTGATGTGTGATGAGAAAATTCTCAATCTCGGCTCGCGCGATCGTCAATCTTTTTTAAAACGACTGTACTGTGGATGCAAACCGACTCTCACCGTTGGCAGTCATACTGTAAGTTCGGCAAGGGCACCGACTATATCCCAGATTCGATGCTGCTGATACTCGCGAGCGCGTATTACAACCGACCATTTGAAGACCGGAGCGCGTTGCACGACGTCTTCATTCTCTTTCCGATAGTTTCTAGACCAATTTCCGAGGGGGGCGCTCATTGGGATTTCTTTGTCTTGCAAAGAAGGCCGAATATCTTGACTCAATAAGCAAACTTATCAGCAATCCACTCCTCCGCTCATCGAATTCAAGATACCTTAGCACCGAGCAGCAGCCCCACGACCTGTAACCCACCCAGCTCCCTTTTGTCCGGTGACCCAATAGGCCACCGACTCTCTCCGCACCTGGCATTCATCCGCATCATACTTCACTCATCCCACACCCGCACAGGAGTAGTATGCTTCCGATATCCCGTGGAGAAGCTGACTGTTCACAATTGGACGCCCGATCTTAAATTTACCTCCCAGCCGTTGGACGATTGGCTCTACTTGAAGCGAGGCGGTATGTACAGTAGTAATCGATGGTCTGCATCAGCTTATCTCCAGCTGTAATCAACGTGTCATTCCGTTGCTCCATTGTCCCGTCTGTCCATGCAAAGGCCTTCATCTGGCCTTCATATGTTCCCGGACTCGTCGCGGGGTTCCAACTGTTATTCATACTAGAATCGCAGCTCGTCCGCTCAGCCCTCTTCTTCATCTACTCCATCCTTCCTATCTACCTTTGATCTTTGTTCGCCTAATGCCTTGTTATTGTCTGCAAGACTGCCATTATTTCTACAGAAGTGCTCTGCGCCTTCTTTCCATCTCCACTTTCATATCCCCATTGTACGCATGACTAAGCCATCGTCCACGATGACAGTACGTACCTTCACCATGCCTAAGTCACTCAACGAGACTTTGGCAAGCCCTCAGCCACCCACGAAGGAAGTCGACCGGTCTTCTCAGGCCAATGGACAACCTTACTCCGAAGCTCAACGTGAGCCGCTAGCCTCCCACAAGCTTGAAAACAAGCCTGGCATCACCTACGCATCGCAAGAGACGCTACCAAAGCTGCCCATACCGGAGCTAGACAAGACATGCAGAAACTACCTCAACGCATTGCGCCCCTGCAGAGTAGACGGGAGCAGGAAGATACTGCTGCTGCTGTGACTGATTTTCTCAAGAACGAGGGACCAGAGCTAGACTCCAGACTCAGGAAATATGCGACAGGAAAGACGAGCTACATAGAACAATTTTGTAAGCCTACCCCCATGGCGGTTTCACTCCAAGCCAATATCCCTAGGGTACGATTCATACCTAAACTTCGACAATTCTGTCGTCCTCAATCTTAACCCCTTCTTCCTCCTTGAAGACGATCCTACGCCCGCACGTAACAATCAAGTGACGAGGGCTGCGTCATTGGTAATATCAGCTTTGTCGTTTGTGAGAGCAGTGCGAAAAGAGGAATTGCCTCCCGACACTCTTCGGGGCAATCCACTGTGCATGTACCAGTATTCTAGGCTTTTTGGCACAGCTCGAGTCCCTACAGAGAACGGCTGTCAGATCGCTCAAGATTCGGGATCGAAGCACTTAGTCGTTATGTGTAAAGGGCAATTTTACTGGTTTGATGCGCTAGACGATGCAGGAGACCTGATCATGACTGAGAAAGATATGGCCCTCAATCTGCAGGTCATTGTCGATGATGCAGAGGAAACACCAATCCAGGAAGCGGCCAAAGCTGCACTTGGTGTTCTGAGTACCGAGAACCGCAAGATTTGGGCTGGCTTACGGGATGTCTTGACACGTGACGAAGACTCCAATAACGCCGATTGCTTGAGCATCGTGGACTCTGCGCTCTTTATCCTCTGCCTTGATTACACCGAGCCTCAGACTCCGGCCGATCTTTGTGGGAATATGCTTTGTGGAACTAACGAGGTGGTCAAAGGTGTGCAGATCGGGACTTGCACAAACAGATGGTATGACAAATTACAGATCATTGTTTGCAAAAATGGTAGCGCGGGTATCAACTTTGAGCACACTGGCGTCGACGGTCACACTGTTCTACGCTTCGCTTCCGACGTGTATACGGATACAATTCTACGCTTCGCCAAGAGCATCAACGGTCAAGCTCCCTCTCTTTGGACATCTACGAGTCCGGACCCATCAAAGCGGGATCCAGAAAGCTTCGGAGATGTTAGTACTACGCCTCACAAGCTGGAGTGGGATATGGTACCTGAGCTCAGCATTGCATTACGATTTGCGGAGACACGTCTGGCGGACTTAATACAACAAAATGAGTTCCAAACCCTAGAGTTTGGAGGATACGGGAAAAACTTTATGACGTCCATGGGCTTCTCCCCTGACGCGTTTGTGCAAATGGCTTTTCAAGCCGCTTACTATGGGCTGTATGGCCGCGTCGAAAATGTATACGAGCCTGCAATGACTAAAGTTTTCCTACATGGACGCACTGAGGCGATTCGTGCGGTAACTCTGGAGTCTACAGACTTTGTTAAAACATTTTGGGCCGAGAATCCTCCTCAGCAAAAAATCGATGCTCTCAAGAGGGCCACCCAAAAGCATACGGCTATCACAAAGGAATGCGCTAAAGCACAAGGCCAAGACCGTCACTTGTACGCCCTGTACTGCGTCTGGCAGCGTGCTGTTGATGAGGAAGGCGCCGAAGCGGCCTCGAGCAATGGCATGAGTTCTAATGGCTATTCTTCTCCCACTGAAGCACTCTCGGACGGTGAACATGGCTCACCTACCCGACCTACCTCGGGAATCCCGTATGACGAGAATGGACCGCCTCCTGGGCGGGGTCCGTCTGCAGCTTCGCAGATGCCTGGCGTTTTCGCCGATGCTGGCTGGGACAAGATTAATAACACTATTCTGTCAACGTCTAACTGCGGCAACCCGGCTCTGCGTCACTTTGGATTCGGCCCATCTTCTGGAGAAGGTTTCGGGATCGGCTACATTATCAAGGATGAGACTATAAGCATCTGCGCAAGCAGCAAGCACCGGCAGACTAAGCGATTCGTGGATAGCATCGAAAGCTATCTCCTTGAGATCAGAAAACTATTGAGGGCTGTCCACAAGGGCAGAAGCAAGAGCGCCAGTAGAGCTCGAGAGGCCGAGCAAAGACCCGAGAAGGCTTCGCAGAAGAAGGGCGGAGGAAGAGCGATTAGAGGAGAGGCTGACATCGTGGACGACAGTAAGCCGGAAAGCGACGATGACGGTTTGGGTGGCTGTAAGTACTTTACTATAGCAATCACTGTTTTCGAACATATTAAACTGATGGCTTGTGCACGTAGATGGCTTCTTTGATGCGGGTATGCTTCTTCAGGCGCTGAAGGCAGGCCAGGATAAAGAGACTCCGGGCGAGCGAGCAGCAGGCCATGCAAGGAGGGCAATAGGGAAGAAGCTGAGAATGAGCGAGTACTAAATTATTGTTGACTCGATGCACTAGAAAGCGAAAGTCGTATTCCATCACGTCAGCTGAAGGATCTCATCAACAAGTGGGTTGGTACAGTGGTCGTCCCTTTTACTGCTTGGTGAGATGGCGAATGAATTACCGACGATCGGCCCTTGTGAGGATAAGATATTGATCAAGTAGCTTGCTCATACCATCGGCATGACTTGTGCCTACACAGGTTGCTCCTGAGGGTCTGACACTGTTGGTACATGTCGCCTGAGGTCAGAGTCCGAAGAATGTGAACCATGACTACATGTAGATTCACGTGCTCCACGTGCTGGATGCCTTGGCAAAAGCTAAACCTCATCGGACTAGCGTTACATCCTGGTAGTGAAACTGCCTGAAAGCAACATCTGACCGATCAAGCACCAGTACCTCACCTATCCCGACTCTCTACTCCATCATCCACTTCTTACCTGTCCACCTACTCCCAGTGACAGGATTCCTTACTGCTACTGCTTGACGACCTGAGAGCTCTCCATCTCGCACTCCATTCTAGCAATCGCCAATATGAATCCAGAGTGGTACGTGGGCGATTCCGTGCACAAAGACCGTGGATCTCACTGACATGATAATCAGAGTCTTGACCCTGCATTCAGCCACCGCTTCTTCCCTCGACATTTCCCACCATAATCCTCCCTCAATCCATTCGGAAACGTATGTCGCAAGGCTGATGCAGCTTGTGCCACAGATACGACTACCTTTTCAAGCTCCTTCTTATCGGAGACTCAGGCGTGGGAAAGTCGTGCTTGCTGCTTCGATTCGCCGACGACACATATACCGAGAGCTACATATCGACCATCGGTGTTGATTTCGTAGGTTGCCCCGGATTTGAGGATAGCCATCCCTGGAAGAAACTAACCTCTTTCAGAAAATCCGAACAATCGAGCTGGACGGCAAGACTGTGAAGCTACAAATAGTACGTTTACGATGTTCATGCATGGTTGGCCTCGGAAGAAGCTGACATCCAGCAGTGGGACACAGCTGGCCAGGAGCGATTCCGAACCATCACCTCCTCGTACTACCGTGGAGCGCACGGCATCTGCGTTGTCTATGATGTGACCGATATGGACTCCTTCAACAACGTCAAGCAGTGGCTTCAAGAGATCGACCGTTACGCCACAGAGGGTGTAAATAAACTTTTAGTGGGCAATAAGAGTGATATGTCGGACAAGAAGGTTGTCGAGTACACCGTGGCAAAGGTACGCTTGAGCCATCGCTTTGGAGACGGGCGATGTCGGATTGTGTTGCTAAATCATGACACAGGAATTTGCAGACAGCCTTGGTATCCCTTTCCTAGAGACATCCGCGAAGAACGCCTCAAACGTCGAACAAGCCTTCTTGACCATGGCACGTCAAATCAAAGAGCGGATGGGCACTACGACTGTCAACAACAAGCCCACAGTACAAGTTGGTCAAGGACAAGGCGTGCAATCAGGCTCGGCCGGGGGATGCTGCTAGAAACAAACATTAACGGTACCACAAACAAGTTGTATGCACCAAAACACCATAAGTTGAAGGGATTGCATGCAATATTCAAAGTGCTTGGCAACGGGGTTAATGGCTTGTCGGAACATACGTTGCTGGCTTGATGAAAGGCCCTTGACGAACGGGTGGGCATGCATGGAATCTTAGAGGTGGCGTCTCGCTCGTTCCTTTAATGGAGATGTCGATGTTCTAATAGTAGAGTTGCGTGGGCAAGGTTGATATTGTTTATGGTTTGGGCGTTTGAAGGGTGTAGCATTCTGTAATGCGTGCAATTCTATCAATACAAGAACCTCAAAATCATTCTATAGGAGCCGCTAAAATTGCTCGAGATCTTGACTTTTTCACGTCACGGTAGGCGTTAATTGCCGCGGTCCGCATCAAGACCTCAGTATTTCGACTTCCTCAACGCACTTATGAATTACCTATCTACGAATGCTGACGAGCCCCTTACGAAGCTAATGTTCCCTGAGTCGGCTCCTGTTTTTGATGACTCTGTAGCGGCTCATTGCAATATTTAGCAAACCAGTGGAAACAGCAACCCCATTCTCAAGGCCAGATCCTGAAGCTTTCATACTGTGAACAGATCCGCTCCAAGTTGGGCCCTCAGACTGCTTTGACAATGAGTGCCGTCTACAATCTCGAACCGCAGCCCACCGCTCAAGTCCTCCTTAGCACAACGTCCGGCGACATCCTTCTAGAGCTGTTCGCAAAGCAAACACCAATCACATCCCGCAACTTCCTCCAGTTATGCCTCGATGGCTACTACGACAACACTATCTTCCATCGCCTGGTTCCCGGCTTCATTGTCCAAGGCGGTGACCCCACTGGCACGGGCGAGGGTGGAGAAGCCATGTACCCTGGTGGGCTCTTTGAAGATGAGTTCCATAGCAGGCTTAAATTCAATCGGCGGGGGCTATTGGGCATGGCCAATAGTGGACGCAAAAACGACAATGGCAGTCAATTTTTCCTGACACTCGGAGCAACACCAGAGCTGGAGGGCAGGAACACAATGTTTGGGAGGGTGGTTGGGGACACGATCTACAACCTCATGAAAATGGGAGAGGCGGAGCTAGCGGGCGGAGAGGGCAATGAAAGACCATTGTATCCTACGAAGGTCACCGGCGCCAGTATTCTAGTGAATCCATTTGAGGATATGATAAAGAGTGAGGTGAAATCCAAGCAAGCAGCGAAGACCGCTGGCAAAGAGGAAGAGAAGGCGACGAAGAAGAAGGGGAAGAAGGCAGGAGCAAAAACTCTTTTGAGCTTTGGAGAAGAGGAGGGGATGGGTGACGCCGTTGAGCCAATCCTCAAGGACAAATTCAATACCAAGCTCGTTGTTGCAGGTGGCCAACAGCAACGTCCGAGGCAAGCTGTAAGTGTGGCAAAGCCTAACGGCAAGCATACCGAGAAGATCATAGGACACAAGACAAACAGATCACAGTCGGCCTCTCCACCTCCACGCCCAGACAGTCATACCCAATTACCCTTGCCTGTCGATGAGCAGCCGTTGCGCTCGGCATCTATTTCTCCGGAACCAGAGCCTGTTGCTAAAGTGTCGAGCCTGCTCGAACGTACTAATGCCGAAATCGCGGAAATGAAGGCATCAATGAAACGGAATGTCCCTGCTCCAGCGCCAGAGAAACGCAAGAAATCTACACTTGAAGCCATGATACCCGAGACATCTGTCAGAGGCCGTAAGCGCAAGCCGGGCAGGAATGTGGAGCCCACAAAAGAGTCGGTAGATATCCTGAATGCCTTCCGGTCTCGCCTTGAAAAGGCGGCCGTTGATATTGCTGCATCTCCTCAACACAGCGCTGAAGCTAATGGCCAGTCCATGTCTGGTAAGACGAATGGTGACGCTGGGGCAACCAATGATGATGAAGAAGCTGCTGTCTGCAACCTCCACTTCATTGTCGACTGCCAGTCATGCAAAGCTTGGGATGCTCAGGATCAGGCAGATGGCAATGATGATGACAAGAATTGGTTGAGTCATGCTCTTAGCTTTGAAAAAGACAGGCTTGGTAAGGATCTCAATTGGAAAAAGAAGAACGAGGAGGAACTGGTTGTCATTGATCCAAGGGAGAAAGCCATGAGTATCAGAGAGGAAGAGAGGGCAAAGAAGCGTGCAAGGATGACTGGGGAAGGTTCAAGGGCTTGGGATAAAGACAGCCATAGAGAAAGGACTCAAGCATGATGTAGAAAGGTCATTTTCAATTAATACAATGACACAGCAAGATCAGATAGCATCAGCAACTACCCGGCTTTGGTTCATGGTCCATCTACTTTATTATGAATTGGCACTATAGGTGCCAATTAACGCGACGACAGGAGACAACCCATGACTAGGAGACTAGCCCTGACCAGACACCCCTTTGACCGGCGATACCCTACCGATAAGAGACAAGAGCTTGATTGGTTTGTCGTCATGGCGATCATTCCGATACCAATCTTTTATAACACACTTCTTGGTGTGGACTTTCATCTTCAAGACTTTGACAACAATAAAAAGTCTTCTACTTTACAGAAGACTCTAAAATCCTCTACAAGATACCATAAATCTGGCCGAGAGGATGCCTCCATCAACCCTCCCGATTCAACTGACTGGTGGTTCAAGAACCCTGCATCAAACTGTCATGCGAAGCCTACTTGCCGATCTCAGCAACATCGTTGAGGAGGCAAAGCCGCGCGCGACATTTGCATGCAGTGGATATATCGAGATATCAAGAAATCTCAATGATAAGGCGAGGGCTAGGCCCATCACGATTCGATGGGATCCAACGGCCGAGAGTGTACTTCATAAAATGACCTTACCCTTAACATTCGACAACCAGTTGTCATTAGTTCAAACCCTGATGAACAGCTGCAAGCAGGAAGCAACTGGCCCAAATTTGGTCCTTGCCGATAAGGAAAACGCACATTCGACAGCTATGGCGCTCAGTCCATCATCCTTTTCAACAGATTTTTGTCCCTACAAATACGGCATCATCGACAAAATTGCTCAAATACTACTTGTTGGACAAGGTGGCGGGAAGGAGGGACCTCAGATTCCCCGGGTCCGTGCTGAGATCCAGAAATTGAATGTCAGCGACCAGATCGTTCTGCCTTGTGTCTTACGCTGAAAAGGTGTAGGTCTATTCCAGCGAGTCGACTGACTTGGGTATCATTTTTGAGCGAAGCACACCGACGCCTTTGCATCCAAACGCTAGGCTTATTGTTTGTCTCCCACTCCGACATACTGGTAGGCCTTCCTTTTATGAAATTAAGATGAAAGAGAATTGATGCGAAGTATTGTAGGTGGGGAGCTCGTGATCCGCTATATGGATCGTGAGATGACCTTCGATTGCAATTCCTACCTCAACAACCTTGGCTGCATCCAGTGGCTTGCATGCTATAGTGACTGCGAACAAGAGATGCTGCCAATCCTCTCTGGAAATCGAATGACATTGACGTACGATCTTGTTGTGGAGCCCAGCAGCCGACTGCCGAAGATCTCTCCACAGTATCTACCGGTTCATTGTTCGATCTCGCGATTACTTGAGCAACCAGGCTTTATGCCTAGCGGTGAGTTCAGACCCTACCTAGTCGAAGCAACTTGACTGATAGCCTTTCTAAATCTCTAGGTGGCATCCTTGGATTTTACTGCGCTCATTCTTACGCTCACTTCTATGAAGGTTCTCGGCCAGTCAGTAGCCTTTTGAAAGGTGTCGACAAAGCGCTTTATGAAACTTTTCGCCATTTGAAGCTCAAACCCGATATACGTGTTATACTTGACCCAGAGCAAATTTGCCATAACTACTCCGATGGGCCCCTTGATGAAGACCCTCCTGATGAATACGCCAACGATGAAGGTGGAGATCGGACGCCAGGCCGTACGTATAGACTCAGTGTCATTAACGATGAAGATATCGACGACATGCACGAGAGTTTGGTACCGTCTTTCGTCGTTTACGGGAGACCCCAACCTCCAGTGCTAGCCATAGGGGATGATGCATACCATGATGAGGATGTAAGAGTCTCTCATATCCCTCTTGTGTATCACCGCTGACGAATCTTCATTTAAGCACGTCAAGAGCGTGTGGGGTTACAAGATCGTAAGAGGGATCCGATGGCTTACAGAACCCAAGCACGATGAGCTGGCAGGCGTCTGGTTATCGGTAAGTCTGTCTGGCTTTCTTGGTGGCGCCTCCTGAACTCACTAAAAGTCACAGAATGATCATGTCTGGACATCCATGATGGAGCAACGGTCATGGTTGGCGTTGCTGGTCAAAATACCTCCTTACAACGCCAGATTTCATAGGGGCTAGCAATCTCGTGAGTCCTGGAGGTAGAGCTGGGCCAATCCATCGTGCCAGGGATCCGGACGACGTCTCCGTCATGTTCTAGACAGGGCTAAGCGATTTCGACAAGGTGAAGAGTATCTGAGCGATCGACTCGGGAGGCTCACGATGGAACAAATTGCCTCTACTACTGTCACATAGCCCAAATGCAAAGTATGATTTCGAGAACGGCCGAGCCGTTTGTCTCAGTTAATCAGACCCCTGACTCGTTAGTCAAAAAGCCGTCATTTCTCGTCAGAAGCCCGAGCCCTACGACGCTTCGGCTACACGGCCCGAGACAACGAGCCGTGGGCAGACTCGTTTCTTATGCTACGCAAGGCTCAAATACACGCCTACCTAAAGTGACGGGGCTGCAGCCCCCCAAGGTTTGCAATAGCTTTGAAAGAGGCGCACATCGGCGCAGATCGGATGGCGGGAACACCGTTGAGGCCACAGCCTGTCTTGACGTGCCGCTCTCTAATTCCAGGGCTCGAGCTGAATTAGTGACTGTGCAGTAAAGGATTCGGGGAATTCAGTCCATCTTCAGCCTCTCATGGACCCCTTCGGGCTATTTTCTCTTCTGCCATCACTTTCTTCATCGGCTTTCCTCCTTGCCCTTTAAAATGTCGTTGCGACCTAAATACTGACAACGTGAATCAGTAATGTGTACCTGCACAGACAAACTGTAGGGAACCCATCGTTCTCCGGTACCTACAATATATTGTCGAACGGATCTGGGAGGAATGGAGTCCAGCACACTGTGCAGCGTCGCGCTGACTTACCCAACGTGCCCTCATCATCAGACGAGCTTAGCATGCCTGTATGTATTAACGGTGACTCTTTGCGATCGTCTTATCTTGAGGCTGATATATCCTCGAAGCTGTCGCTGTCGGGGATTATGTCTACATCGACGGGGGAGAGGTATCCCAATTTATGGATGCCGAGATCATCAGCAAGGGGAGTAAATTTGATAGTTTCTCTGATGGAACGTCCGGGAATGGTCTTTGTTCCCTCCATCCTCTTCCATGTTCTACTTAGGAATCTGATCTCTTTGATAGTAAACCATACCTTGTGGATCGACATCAGTAAGTCCTGGATCTGTCCGGGCGCTCGACGAAGGGAGCGCTCCACAACTCAACGACCGAGTACCGTGGCCGAGCTCTGACCATTTCGCATTTGGCGGAGGAGAAAACTATCTACACAACCCCTGGTATCCACCCGACATGTTACTGTTACAGTTCACCGCCGATGGAAAGGGGATGTATTAAATGCCAACTCCGATTTCACATTCTTCAATCTCGCTCGTACTACGGATGGATTAGGTGACGTCGTGGATAATTCCGACGGGGGGCTACACCAACGGCCATTCGTCCATAGCCAAGGACTATCAGATGGATAACATCGAGACTCCGAACATTGCTTCTTCCAACCTTACATCCGGGGAGTGACATTTCGAGCTAAATACAGAACGATAAGCCTGAGCCTGAGGTGTATGATGGGATTCGTTATGTGAAGAACAACATAATTTTTTTCAAGACTTGTTGAGGCGGGAAACAACAAGATCGTGGGCTGTAGCTTTATCTTGATTAGGGCACTAACGCTAAAGATACTTTGATCCTTGACACGCCACTTCCACGAACAGCACACTACGATGAAGAAACCCAGATGATGTAGAGTTCTGTCGTTCTAAACTATAACGCAGCGCTTCATAAGGCAGAGCCTCTTCAGGACTCTGTGACAGCAAAGTGGTGTAAGCGATGCGTGATACAGCGAGGACTGATGACCGCAGTTCTTGAATGATGGATTGACTATTTCGGCGAAGCTGTCTATCTCGTGTATGCTTTCGGGGTCTTCGAAAAAGGAAGCAGCACCATAGATTTCAGGTTTGCAGCACTCTGAAAGACTCGAAAAGGTTAAGTACGAGTAGGAGGGAAGACTCGGGATTCACTATTCGTTAGCAACTGGTGATGGTTTGTGGAATTTTCCTGGTATTGACTACTGGATATGACTCCCATTACACCGTTTACACTTGGCTAAATCGTGGAATTGCGGTTGCACGAAGGCATCTAAATCCCCGTATGTGACTTTCCATACGCAATTTTCCGCGGACCTACTACTATCTCTGAAAAGACCGATCTCATGGTCGAAGGCTCTCAGATTTTAGCTGCAGATCATGCCAATGATGCATTGCCCCCTTTGGGACTAGATAGATGAAATCTCGTATCATCATCTGCCCAAATCCCAACGATAAACAATCAAGCAGATCAATTGTGCTCGTCGGTGTAGCCATTGTCTTTCTTAGTTGCAACTTTCCAAAAGCAACATGTGGCTGGCCAAATCCGATGCATTCTATCAATGCCTTTGCTGTAGTCTCTGGACCAATCATTCAGCGTTATCGGGCCCCAGAGGTCGTGACGATCTCGGTATCCATCTGAATCCCTTCCTCAGCTGCCGGCAGACATCCATGAAGCGACAAAAGCGCTTACATTAAGTAAGCGTTACTGCAATTTGTCATGCAGCTCTCAAGCTATTCACCGGTGGTTTCGTGTTGGAACGCTTACGAATTGTATTTCAAGTAGTCTATAAGGGCAAGAGAGATGCCATGTGAGCTCTTTAGAAGTTTAGATCCTGTAAAGCTTGCACCGATATAACAGAATGCCTCCCGTCTGTAGCTCCAAAGGACGGCTGCCTGATTGTCAAAAGACAGGAACCCAATGGAGATTCGTCAATATCGGCGGTCCGCAAGAGACCAAAAACGAAGAACTTCGACGCATGGTTCGGGTCAACGCAGCGCGTGCGCACTGGCGGCGCCAAGGGAAAAACCGGTCAAATAGGCAGCCAGCAGGTGATTCGGGCCACCAGAGAGAAAAGTCAAAAGCAAGCCTTGAGTTCACACAAAGGGACCATGATCCGATGACTGGAAGCCAGGTTGAGGGGATATTTTCAGGGTATGATATGGAGGAAGTTTCAGATGGTTTAGAGATCGTTAAGCTAGGAGAGTTTGGAAGCAAACGTTCTAGGTTCCTTCGTCACAAGGGGTTCACCAAGATGGTGCATAGCCAAAATGTTACCATTGGCGACCAGAATGATTTACGGGGCTCGCTGCAAGCTAGCATTATTCCAAATCCAGTGACTATTAATCACTCAACGGGCCGGTCTCCTAGACACGTCAGGTGTTTGCTCAGCGACTGTAAGTTACCCCTAAGATAGGCCTTTTTGCCCTCCATGAAACCCTAGCTAAGTACGTACCACTGACCCGTCGAACAGGGGGGTTTATTACTCAAAAGCTCAAGCTATCACCAACCCAAGACAGTTTTACAACAAAAGTCTGGATTCCCCATGTCCTACAGAACCCACTGCTTTACCTCTCTACCTTGACATTTGCCACCTGCTATTTTAATGCAATGGATGACAACTACAAGGGGCCTACACCATTGGGCTATAAAGGCGAGACAATCAAATGTGTCAATGCAAGTCTTCAATGCCCCAAAGCTGCGGTCTCGGATGTTACAATAGCAGCTGTAACGGCACTGGCGGCGACCGAGGTGCGTACTGCGCCTATCTGTGTCCCTCCGTTATGGGGTGTGGCTCAAGATTATATAGATTATCGATGGAAACCTGGACGGAATGCGCATTCACATCAATGCCCTTCGGAAAATGGTGAAAATTCGAGGAGGCCTTCAATCGCTGGGACCTATTACGCAGTAAGTGGAGAAGTGGAACGCTACGGTATACCATGGGCTTATCTGAGACAGTCTAGATGTATTATGGTACAATTATAACCTGGCCTACCATGCCTTCGCTTTCACTCTAGGGCTAATTTTGGGCCAGGCAAGAAATGCTATACTGCTGTGTTATGGTTGAGTCGCCGCACGGTGACGTGGACTCAAGCTCTTTTTCCAGCTGTGGACCTAATGCTTCCGTCGTCCCTGAATTCGACCTCCCACATCAGCTCTACCGCAGATTGGCTGCTATCTTTCGCGATATGCAGTATGTCACCAAGTTAAGCACAGTGCCTTCTGGAACATTCAGCGAGATGGACTACATGAGATCTTGTAAGATACGAGCGCAACTCCAACATCGCCTGCTGTCCCTCAGGCTTGACAAAGCGGCTTCAGAGATGAACGATTTGGACTTCCACCTCGACATATGTCGTATCGCAGCTCTGATCTATATCCCGCGCGCCCTAGGGGCTTTCATGCCTCCTATAACCGTTTTACAAAGCCTAAAGTTACAGCTTATGACGGCTTTCAAAGAAAAGGAAAAAAAGCCAAATAGGTGATACGGAGGGACGGCAACCTGGTATGTTAGTCTGGGCTCTATTTATGGGTGGTATCCTACCCCTAGATGAGGGCGAAGAAGAGTGGTTTGCTCAACGTATTGCCCAACGGATACAAAACACCGGCATCGCAAGTTGGGGGCAGATGGAAAACTATCTCGAGAAAGTGTGCTGGAGAGGTTGGTTGCACACGCCGAGTTGCAAGAGATTGTGGAGCAGGATTGAGAGTATCAATAGAGAGCGCAGGGCTATTGGAGTACGAATATAAACGGATGTCGAGACGAGATGGATCCTGTACCAAGTCACCATTACCCCTTTCTAGAAAACGCATTTTGAATGTGGTATGTGTGAAGGTTTATTTCTGCTGCTCAGTCTACGTCACATTAAACATCATTTTTAGAATTGTACACATTTCATGAGAACGAGTGACTTGATGACAGATTCGTGCCATGGCCTGGCGTAGCAATGGTGTTTCTTACTCTCGAGCGAACTTTCTATTCAATTGCTTCTGGAGCGAGTGCATGTGAAAACTAGACTCACGTGACCAGGCTTGGAAGACCCTGAGAACGGAAGATGCAGCCCTACGGAGTACAGCTAGCGCAATCGCGTTTCATCGCGCTCCTTGCACGCTTTTCGCGATCCACTTCCAGCCCAACAATTCCTTCCCCTAATTCTGCCTTCACCGACCAATTGAACACTGCATTGAACCTTCTATAACTTCAACCAAGCAATATGGCAGACCAGCAAGGGCTCGATCCTAAAGTCCCGGGCCTTGAATCCACCGCCGCTCAATCCGGCCCAGTCTCCACAGTAGCCGAAGGGAAGGGCAAGGACAAGCAACCAATCCAGGATGTGAGCATGGGCGAGGAAGAGTCTGACGAAGACGAGGACGAGAGTGGAGCAGAAGGCGCAGTGCGTTCCCTCCAGCCCAATTCTCCACCTTGTTGCCATAGCTGATCCCTTTTACAGGAGCCAGAGCGTACGATCCATTGCCCATGCAAGTCTCCCAGAACGCAAGCTGACATTTACATCGTATTGTAGCCGAAGAAGACGATGAGGATAACATGGAGGAAATCGACACCGACAATATCGTGGGCCGCCGCACGCGTGGGAAGTCAATCGACTTCACGAAAGCCAATCAAGCCGAGGATCTTCCCGAGTCAGACGATGAGGATGAGGATTTCGAGGGCGATGAGGATGAGGACGCCATGCAGGAGTAGGGGGATGAGGCAAAATCTCGCATTCCGATACTCTTCGCCGGAGAGCTTGTCAATTGTGGTGGCTTGCGTTGAGGTAGGGTTATTGGGTGAGGAGGAAGCGCATCTTTATCAAGAAGGGTCATGGGAAACCAAAAGCATATCCATCATGTATGATACGTGGACGATGGTCTAGAGTAGACGCGGAGACGGACCTTACATATTACTCGTGAGGCCAAAATATTCATCAATCATATGAGTAGACCTTTGAGAGTCCATATATTCCTCAAACAAGTGAAATAAGAGTGAAACCCAGACTGAGAAAGCGCCCTTGCAATTTCAAAGAATCACCGTCGACGACAGCGCTACGAGGACCCCCTCCGGATTTTTCCACCAATCCGCAAAACTCTTCAACACTGTTCTTCCGTATATTCAGGCCACCTATGAACATCAGAACTCCCACATTCCCAGCTCAACATGCCACAATGACCCAAATCTCAAACCCACATCACCATCACAGCTCATCTCCCCTCTCCACCCCTCACTGAAAGCACCAACGCATCAAGCACCCACCACATCCCCCCAACAATCCCCACCATGTCCTCAAAGTACCCCCCTCCCCTTTCTTCCAACAACCTTCCCACCCCCAAAAACCCCCATCGCTAACCTCCTCTCCCCCCAATAGTCGATTCAACCCCCCTCCTCCTCCCTCCACCAACGCGACGCCCGCTCCACCCTCTTCGACTCCTACGACCGCACCCGCCCATCCAGCCACTCGCCCGCCGGGCGCCAGGGCTATTCGTATAACGCTGCTGGGGCCGGTAATGGATACCCTGGAAGTAGTAGTGGGAGCGCAGGGGGAGGAGGGGGAGGGGGGTTTAGGCCTGCGACGCCGAATAAGAAGTGAGTTGTTTTTATATGATTGTTTGGTGGGGGGGGGGAGGGGGGTGTGGGTGAGCGAGGAGGGATGAGGGGGGCTGCGCTGGGGGCGGATGGTGTTGGAGATTGGGAGAGGGGGAAGGGGGTTAGCTACGGGGTTACTATGGACGAGTTGGGTCGAGGAAGAAGACGAGGTAGCTACATGGAAAGAGGAGGCGCATCGGACACTTCCCCCCGTTCATCGCGCTTCGACACCTAACCCACCCAAGACAAACATCCCAGCTGCCCCTCCAATCCATCCTGCAAGAAAAGCACAGCTAACAACCTCCTCACGGGAACAGGGGCCAATACTCCGACGCCGTCCTCTCCGAGCTCGAAAACCAGAACGAAGCACAGATAGAGGGCATGAGCGCCAAAGTCAAAATGCTGAAGGATGTACGTCCTCCTTTCCCCCCCTCCTCCCCTTCCCCTTCCCCTCCTCCCCTTCCCCTTCCCCTCCTCCCCTTCCCCCCCCCCTTCCCCTCCCTCTCCTGATCCCCCTCTCCCCCTTCCCCTCCCTTCCCCCCTCATCCCACCCCCGGCATGCTAAAGTCAAACAAGATAACATCCGCCATCGGCGTCGAAATCCGCGACACCTCCCAGCTGGCGGAGAGCATGAACGAATCCTTCGACAGCACGCAGCGGCGGCTGAAAGGCACCATGGGCCGGATGCTGCGCATGGCGGAGCGTAGCGGGGTCGGGTGGAAGGTGTGGGTGCTTTTTTTCGTGGCGGTTTGGGGCGTTTTTGGGTGGGTTTGGTTATTTTGATTGGTACGCGCAGGAGGGGGAAAGGGAAGAGTACGTGTTGCTCTAGAGTCCGAGATATTCGAAACGGAACGAGATCGAAAGAAATGCATGCGAGGAGTTTGAGGCGCCTGAAGCGGGGAATATGTAGAAGGGGTTTATAACATCGCTTGGCTCCCTCAGCAGAGAGCGGGAATCTATGTAAGGTAGTAACCCTCCTCCGCGGGAAGGAAAATAGCTTTGCATCACACAAGAGAAGGAAGAAGAGAATAAATATCCATAATATCGATACCATCCCAGCATTGGCATGCACAGCGCGAAAAGCCTCCCAAGGTATCATATCAACAGATTCTTTTTCCCATCCCATCCCATCTCTGAGACGCCCCATCGCCAGGTTCTACTGTAGTCATATCCCGTATCCCTAATCGTAAATGCCATCGTCCCAGCCGTCGTCCCATGAAAAGTGTCGTTTCCGCGTATCTTCCTAGAATGTACCGTAATTGCAAGAACCGGGTCGTTCGTTCAATTCTTCCTCCTCCGCTTCCCGCGTCCATACTCCTCCTGCGGTTCCTCGGCCTCGTTGTTCCCGACCGTGACCGCGGGGCTGGTAGCTTCACTGCTGCCCACGGTCTCCACCTCTCTCTCATCGTTCGCACCGTCGAATCCATTAATCCCGAGGGTCCCATTTCCATTCCCCGCTCCCTCGCCTTCTTCGTCACCATGGGCATTGAGATCGAAGTTGAAATCCGGGAGGTCCGCGTTGTCGAAATTGCTATTGAAGTAATCGCCAGTGTTGAAGATGGAGTCCATATCCAATAGATCCGAGCCGTTGTACTGCACGTCGCCGTTCATGCCGGGTATACTCCCGCTGGGGCTCAGTGGCGCGAGAGACTGCGAGAGGCTGTCGACTTTCTGCTCTTGCTCTTTGATCGCGTTGCCGAGGAACTCGAGCTGGTCTTTGGTCATGCCGTTGAATTGGGCCGGGTTGATGGTTGGGGGGGAGGGGGAGGTGAGGGCGTTGTTGCTGTGTTCTATCGGGTTGGCGCTGGCGATCTGGCGGAGAGCGTCGTTGCGTTGATGGTCCGTGAGTGGCGTCTGGCCATCTGCGTGTTGGAGGTGGGTAAGAACTTCGGGGAATTCCATACGAGTGCCGGGTGAGAAGGCAGTGTTGGCGGCGTTGTGGGAGTTGATCATGGACATGATGTCAGCTTCTGGGATTTGGTGTTCGGTGTTGGTTTCACCATCTGGTCGTACTTGCGGGCTTTGGGAGGAGCGGGTGGTGTCTCCAGGAGAAAAGAGTTCTTGGACTAAGGGCGAGGGGGCTGATGAGGTGGTTTGTCCGCGATGTTGTTGGTGTTGGGCTTGGCTTGAGGAGAGATGAGAGGGGTTTGGTGACAGTCGACTATTGGCCTTTGATGCTTGTCCATTCAGAGTATGCGTAGGAGCTGCTTCCAGCAGTAGAGGGGCTTTTCGGAATGATCGTTGGTTTTGAGGAAGCGTTTGCTCGGGATAGTCCCCCACGTCGACTACATTGCCCTGGGCTTGTGTGTTCTGGGTCATGCCACCTGCGAGAACGTTACCGAAATTTGGGGCTCCCTGGCCTTCTCCCAGACTGCGGTTGTACACAGTAGCCAAGAATGTAAGTATTGCGTTTATCGAGCTCTCATGCCGGTCGTGGAGACTCTGGTAGGCGAGTGCTTGCCGCTCATTCTCCCGCTTGATATTCCTAAGAACATCCGAGATGACCTTCTGGTTTTGTCGGACAGCAGAAAGCTCTCGCTGTATTGCCGCCATCTCTTCGTGCGAAGGAGCAGACGCCGCATTTCCAATCATCAGCGGCTGACGGCTAGTCCGTTGTGCTGGCGTACTTTCTCGCCCCTGGTTTTGCGGAGCCGGTGTGTCTACTTCATATATCTCTTCAGCATCTTCCTCCGCAGTTGCTTCATCTTGTTTTGATCGTGAACCACTTTTGTTCCCCCCTTTTGCCGGTGCATTCCGAGGCTTCTGAATAAGCCAAAGCAGGTTCGGTCTACCACGTTGGAAAAAGGGATTTGAATATTCACTGGGGCTCTTGTTCTTCTTTTCGCTCGCACGCATCGAATTATCTGATAGACCCACCTTTTTATGGAATCCATACATATTGAGTTGCCGAACAAAAGAGGCATAGTTGTTGTGCTTGAATAGTTCCGGTATCAAGGTTCGCGCAAATTCATCCTCGTCGACAACTATAAAGGAGTCGCCTCGCTCCGACCACCGGATAAGTTCAGTGTTTCTCTCCTCTTCCAAGAAGCTTGCCACAATGTCAGCCAGTACTCCAATTTGTGAGATTCTCAACTTACCTGCTCAACTTTTGCACAAACGGTGGGATTTGTTTGCGCTTTGCCTGTGTTTCTCTTTTCGCGATCTCGGCCTTTCTATTGAGAACATCATCGTCTCCCACCCAGCCGTCTGCCGAAGCTTGTACAGTACTATCTTGAACAAGCGGCCATGTGTCACTGGTCGCGTCGTTGTAATTTGATCTCGGTACAATCTGCTGGCCTGTAGGTCTCCTTGCAAGTTGATTTGCGGAGGAAGCGGGTAGGCCATGTGCGCCGCCGTACAGGCTTGTTCCGAAGTTGTTGGCGGAGTCTGGATATGACACTGAATTTTGTTGAGGCCATTGTACATACGGCTCAGCCATCGTTGTTGTCGAATAGCCGTTGTGGTTGACTGCCGCGAAATCCTGACGTTGCGGCGACTGCATGGGGGACGTGCCAGGTGCTGGACGTTTCCGAGTTTCTGCTTGCGGCATCGGCGCCGATCCGCCACGATACAGCTGTGATATGGTCTCCAAGAGGTCTGAGCTTTATGGGTACGGCTTCTGTGTCCCCACAACGATTGAGTCTTTCACCGCGATCTGACGATCTCCCACGCACCGGCTTTCGAGAACGGTTTGGACGGAAACCAATCAGGATTACGAGGTTTGGGATGTTTCGGTAGGTGGTCAAGAAGATTCTCTGATAATCCTCTGAAGGCAAGGAATCTGCAAGTCCTAATATGAGCCAGGAATAAGGTGCGCTGAAAGGATAAGGCTAGGTTGATTGACAGGCGCTAATGGTATGCACCATGTGAGGCTTCTCTTTTAAACAGCCATTCCAATGGGTCGAAGGGTATTGTTCGGGATAAAGGAACACAAGGCGGGAAGACGCAGTGGTGGAGACTCGCTTCTCTTTGGAAGAGGGAGAGATTCTGATCAGGCAAACAGGTCTAATTGCTTAATTATGCAATGGTAGTGCGGAGATAGCTAAAACCCTTCATCACGGATGTTGTTCCGGTCTTTCATGGAGAAGATGGGACTAAGCGGAGATCCGGCGGCTGGTCAAAGCAATTCATGTACATGGCATTTACTCGGAGTCTGATATTCACTGTGAAGACTATCGTCATACCGTTCGGTGATTGGCCAAGCCACAAAAGGCATTAGCCACTTTGTCGCAATGTCACAAAAATCAAATCTACAATTCACTCCTGAACCAAATCGAGTGTGGAAGCCCAATGGACATTGATTCCAAAGCCACATTCATGAGCGTATTTGCCCAGCGCAGCGGGCTCCATGGGTTGATTTCTTTCGCAAAATGCCGACACAAGGTTCTGACTAATCAATTTATGTCCAATCATAGAGACGATTCACTTCGGAAGTTAGCTTTTTCAGGCAGTAGGCTAGCTATCTTCAGCTCTAGCTTTGTCGATTGTTGAACTTCAATGTTTTGCAATCGCTTTTTTCAGTAACCAGCTGCTCTAGAACAGTGAAATGAAATCCGCCATGTTCACGATCTTCCAAAATTGCTATTATTTCCTTTCTGGTTGAGCGCTTTCGATTTCATGTTGTGGTTCTGGTGGAATCCTTTGACCAACATTTCAGTTCGGTTTTTGCGAGGCACTTCGTGCTGTTTATCTCAGTACAACCCTAAGATAACCCTCAAAAGTCGGTACACAACGCTGGGCACTTCGGAGGCAGGACTGGGGCCCTGCGTCTGGGCACATATTATCATTTACAGTGCAAGGTCGATCCCATCCAGAATCATTTCATTCAATTTTGTCCAACGCGAGTGATTGGTTCAGATAGATCTCAGCAGTACAGATGATGTAGCAAGTATGAGATGTGAAGATCAATGGAACCTGGATACCTCATGTCTCATAATGGTTCGGAATTACTGGCTGCACTCATTCAAAGCTCTTCTCCCATTCCTAGACTAATCTTGATAGATTATCTGACAGACTACTCCAGGCACTAGGAGACTGGCATTGCTTGTCAAGTATATCTTGCTTGTCATATCTAACTTCTTTGTCAACTCTAGCTTATCGGTCGATTTTGTCTATTTTTCTTTGTGCTCATAACCAGGCTTCTCCGATGGGCTGGGACTTAGTAGTGGTAATCTCTATATTTTAATCCCGACGAACATACGGTTACCCAACTTGATGCGAAATTAAAAGATCATGTCTCTTTCATTTTGTGTATATATTCTTTGTGTCAGAAGCGAGTATGTGTTCTGTCACAATGGGTATTCGTATGTCAGTGGCGATACGTGAGAGGCAACATAGCGAAAAACCCGAATTGAGTGTCGAAGCTTGGCGAGCCGGGCCGACAGGGTCATCAAGATCGGGTCGGCTCGACACGGTCCGAGGGCTCCATCTGAACTTGTTGATGGCAACGGGGGCTATGGTCAGTGGCGATTGTTTGTGGGCGCACCGCTTCCGAGGCGCAGATCTCATGATTTCTGGCTGACAGTAGCTAGTGCATCTTCATCGAATGAACTGACAGCGGAAAGGCGGTGCACTCTCTAGCACTGGGAAGTTTCCTTCCTGACCAATCATGCCAGATGAGTTGGGTGTCACTGCACCATGCAGAGTCTCAGCCTTGCTACAGCATTTGTCGTCCTAAAGTCTCATACTTTCATTAATGCCTTAATTCCTCTGTTCTTCCGTTCCTAATCTATATTCTCCCCTTATTTCCCGCTCAATTCAATCATACCTTTGTAGCATACAATACGGTCTGGAAAGCCCTCGATCGCTCGTAGAGTCCGTCTTTATAAAGTGCAAACTGTACTTTTCCCCTAGACCTTCGAGAATTAGTTGCCCTTCACCCATGTCGCAAGCCAAGCGAGATCGACCCTTCTTTCGCAATTCGCGAATTGCGACCTTTCTCTACCAGGCAGCAGCTATAATAGTTGCTCCTGCCAATGCTTCACCATTTACGACGTCGACTCAGTCCAGTACATCGCCGATTACATCCTCTTTGCCAACAGCGACAAGCTCCAATTCGACACCCGACCGAAATGGCTCGTTCCAGGTCCTGGCAGACGGCACTCAAGATCTCGCGGCTCTCGTCGGGATATTTGCAACAGATTCAGTCGAACGTTACGCGTTCAATTACAGCAGAGGTCATCTGTCAAGCGCTGTGTCAATGTTATCTCTCCTGGGCTTACTTGGATACGTACGTGCTCTAGTCAAGCTAGCCATGGGTCCAGAGGCTTGCGAAAATGCGGGTTTCGATATGAAGGCCTTAAGACCCATGTTTGGCGTATCCGACACCGATCGGCTTCCAACTAGCGAACTCTATGAGATGCACTATATGGAACGTCATACTGATGGTTCTGAAATAACATGGAAGCGGATAAGAAATACCAAGCATACCAAGGATAGCTCTGCGTTGGGAAGAGATTTGAAGCTACTAGATAACAAAAATCGAAGCGAGTCTTTATATCTGTACAGTTACGAGATAGGTAACAAGTCCGCGCCTTGGATACGCCCTACTAGTGGCAGGCTGTTCAGGTCTATACGAGGTGATATTTTCGTCCTACTCGTCTCGTTTCTCTGTGTGGTACTGACCTCGTGTCTGATTGTACCGCTCCGAGGATCCTCAGGACCTCAATGGAGTTTGTATGTTGCTACTCTGGGCCTTTTCATCCCCGTATTCTCCACTACTCTTCTGTGGGCCTGGGTTTATGCTCAAGAGCAACTGCCTCTAAACAAAATAGCGCATGACGGGCGCATGTCTGAGATCAAACACTTTGCTTACTTAAGATCTGAAACTCAGCATTCGTATATGGTCCTGAATCTCCGCGCTATCTCAGGATATATCCGGTGGGGATTGCGCACCACGTCTTTGGTAGCCGCTCCCTCGGCTATAGCAGGGTGAGCGCCTTTCCCTTACTAAGTCAGGATGAGGCTGCTACATTGTAAAGATGTAGAATATTCCTCTCAACGACTGTCTCTCCCTACAACTTTGCAACAGTAAATTGATTCACTGAAGCCGGCTGACAGAACCTAGCTATATCTGTCAATACATTGAGGTCCGTCGCATGAGTTCGAGAAATGCTGGCATATGGCTCGCTGCCCAAGGTGCACTTGCTGTGATTAGGCTTGGTATATGGGTCATAGATCCGGCATTTGACGACCATGAATTCACTGAAAAGGTTTATGATGGTTCACAACTCTCCGAACTGCAATTGGGCCTCATCAGTAATGAAGTATCAAAAAAAGAATTCCGGATTCCACTGTGGGCTGCAGAATCACTTCAGGCTACCAATTTTGCATTCTATCAGCCTTTTACCATGGCACTCTCCACTTATCTGGGACAAAACTCAGGACTAGATCTAATGGCCAAATTGCAGAATGCCACGGAGTACTGGGATATGCCCGTGAAGGTATTCAAGTCGTGGGTGTATACTCATAGTCATCCAGATCTACCGCTACCAATGCCTAAGGAGCGACTAGTGGATTTTCGTGATTATGGTGCCCGAGTGATCGTGGACAATGATGCAAGCTACCATGTGTTGCCTTTTCAAATACTGAAACGTGCGGTGCTTGCAAAAACATATGAGCTCAAACTTTTTGGAAACTTGAAGGATGAAGCTTCGACGGTAGTATGTATAAGAGAAACAAGGCGGGGTCAGCCGTGGGAGCCAGAGACACTCACGGTGGGATTGCAAACGCTTGTCGGAATAGAACTTGAGTATTTTATCGGACCTATAAGCGCTGAACAGTTCATCAACTGGAATTTCGGACCCTGGAGATCTCGTCGTGACCATGACGGCACCATCAAAGATGGCGTCCGCGATAGCGTTATCAAGACAATGGACACCATGTGGAAGGATTTGAAATACATACTCAAAAACAGAGCCGACATTGCGAGACGATTTCTACCAGACATCTTCTACTATGAAGAAGAATCGAGCGTCCAGGAACCTCCCGAAACCCGAGCTCAAACTATCAGTAACGACTCCGAGACGCCAATCATTCGCCGTCGACGACAGTCATTTTGACAGTCCCACGTATCATTTATCAAGGACAGTAGTGCTTCGTCGTGGTCATGGCGCTGAACCCTTGTGTGAGGTATTCATCGCCACGGGTCGGTTAAAAGTAGTGGCTGAGGACTCTACTCACTATAATACCGCCGACGATTAGAAGCTGTCGAAACGCTACTTAATCAGATAGGTCTTAGACTCGATAGCAAAAGCTTCACATCTATCTCGTTTAACTCGTATGCTGTACGTGTAATGACATTGAAATCAATACAAGATTATACTAACGTTAACAGTCTCGAAAGAAGATCAACAATAAAAATACAAAGCAAGGACAATGAGAAAATAAAATCGTTGATGCCTGGAACGATCCGAAAGTTCCACGAGCATGCTTGAGATAGGAACAATGCAGCTTTCATTTATTAATAGGGCCGGTCACAGCGTGTCGTTTCGACCTCGCTACACTGCTCGCTACAGTGCTCGATATGCTCGATATGCTCGATATGCTCGCTACAAGTGTGACCGCCCTTTTGTGCTGAGCGATACGTATCGATGTAACTTAGGGTTCAGCGTATAACTCTGACGTTGATGCTCAGGGTTGAGCAGTCTTTGAATGTAGAACTCTAAGGTCGAAACGTTTCGCCGCTACATGTGGGTAAAGCTCCTCTTGAGACGAAACGTCGCAACGTTTCGACCTCGAAACGTTTCGAGGGTGTAGCGAGCAAAAACAACACGCTGTGACCGGCCCTATTATTAATACACCCATGGCCTCTGCTATCGCTGCTCGCATTGCTGTGGGAGAAATCAGTGAGACATCTTAAGCTTGGGCCTCGGTATCTTAATGATTATCTCGTTGACTGATTGATTCGAGGTTTCTCGAGTGCTCTCCTTCGGCTCTAGTAAGCTACCTAGCTTGGCGAGACGTACTCTAGCGCCTATCGCGCCTAAACCCACCGGCCAATCAGCGTCCTAGACCTGCTGAATGGATTCGACCCATTGACCGGATTTTAAGCCCTATCAGCATTTAATGAAATAGTTCTCCTCCCCATCAATCTACACACCAACCAACGAAGATGATGCTCTCCTCCCTACCGCCCCTAGGGCCCCAAGATGTAATTTCCCCCTCCCACCCCTTCCCACCACCCACCTCACTAACACTCCCCAGCCCCACAGCCTCTTCTCCCCCTCCCACAGCACCTTCCCCCAATCCCACCCCTCCTCCTCATCAACCCAGCACCCGCACCCAAACAACCGCAATCCAAACCCATCCCACCACCACCCCCACCGCGCACCTACCCTCCTCTCCACCCTCCACTCCGACGAAACCGCCATCCACGCCCGCAAAGCCGCAATCCGCCGCTTCGGCGCCGG
This sequence comes from Physcia stellaris, assembly GCA_018902385.1. NCBI lineage: Eukaryota > Fungi > Ascomycota > Lecanoromycetes > Caliciales > Physciaceae > Physcia > Physcia stellaris. Next base: position 164,456 of record JABSSW010000070.1, read on the forward strand.
CTGGCTGCGGCCCCCCGGGATCCCCAAAACGCTACAAGGGCTCGACGACGAGCGCACGGAGCGAGAAGAGGCCGAAAGCGCCGCGAACCGGGAATTCGCACTGCAGGAAGCGCAGGCGGCGGCTGAGGCGGAGGCGATGGAGCGGGAGCAGGAGCAAGCTGGGATGGTGATGGGGGAAGCAGAAGGGGTAGGGGAGCGGGATTTGGACGACGAGGTGCCGGATGCGGATGCGGTCGAGGATGGGTATGGGGAAGGGTATGGGTCGTCGTGGACGGACGAGGAGGATTTGGCCGAGGACGAGGAGAATGCGTTTGAGAATGGGCGGAGCGGATTGCCGAGTATGGAGGTTGAGGGGGATGGGGATTATGCGGAGGGTGGGGAGGGGGAGAGGGATTTGGATGAGGATGTCCCTGAGGCGGGCAGCTATCAGCATACGGATACGGAGCTTGATGATGAGAGTAGTGATGGGGGAGATATTCCGGTGCCTTCGGCTTCGTTTAGGGAGGTTGGCAATGGAGGGGCGGGAGGAGTGTTGGGCAGTTCGGTGTTCGGGAGTAGTCCTGCGTTGAGGGTGCCGAGAGGGTCGAGGAGAAATGGGAGTGGGCCGCAGAGGAGGGAGAATTGAACATTTTGTAGCTTTTCTGTTAGCGAAATTATCAGTGCTTGCTACCATGGAACAGCGGAAGTCTGCTCTATACTAGAATTAGCAGATTGAGATAGTGTGTTACAGCACGCGGTCTTAGACATTGTAAATTACAAATCGTCTTATCATTCTTCGGCCTCGGATACTATTCCTTTTGAAAGTCCCCTTTGTCCTTTTCAGTAATAAACAACACTAGGTATTGCCTGGCTACATCGAGTGCTGCATCCCATGAAATAGTCGAATTTTCCAAGTCACCTTCTCTGAGATGATTATCTCCCTGCATAACTCTACGAATTCATCATGTAGCTGAGTTTAATCGTGCTATTTCCAAATTGAAGGGTTTCGAGCCCATTTCTACTCAGAATCGACCCCCAGCGAACCCTTAATCGTCCTGGACCGCGACGAGAGAAGATAAAATGAAATCGGTAATTATTTTCCTTTCGTATCAATTGTGTCTACCGAAGTGATAGGCATGAATACCAGGAACCCTACTAAAGAACTTGCCGTATCACAAGTACATATTTAGTAGAATACCCTCTATGCTAACAATGAGAACCCAAAAGCCTCGACCTTCAATAGCGCTACATCTCTGGGAATGATGTTCACAAAGAAGCGACGCTTATCCTAGGTAGACGCCGGATAGAAATTGCTTCGGATTTAGCTCATGGATTTTCCAGACACAGCGATGACGAAGATGGTGCATGAAATTTTCTACTTTTAGCGCTACCGCTTCGGCAGGCGCTAATGTAGTGCCTAAATTACCTTAGGTGCGAGTACTACTCAGTATTTGCCGCCAAAGTATTGGGCGTGATTCAATTTTCTTGAATACCTCCTCTCTTGTACTTAATTTGCGCTTTCGTCCCTGTATGAGTCAGGGCGTGCATACTGCCAGTGTAAAGAAAATCGGGTTACCATGTCGGCCGAGCAAAACACCTGTCGTTCGAGAGTGCTCCCCAAGCTCCCTCCTGAGCTTGCGCACCTTATTCTCTGTCAAGTTCCAGATGCCCCGACCCTGAGAAATCTTTTGCTCACCGCACCCTCCTTCTATCATGGCTTCTTCGCGACGCCAAAACTTATACTGAAGGCTGTGCTCATCAATGAATTTGGATTACATTTATTGCCGGACGCACTCGCTACCTATCAAGCCTCGCACCTGTCAGAAGCGGGGTTTGACAGTAGCCGAGAAGAGCTTCTCTTAGCCATGGAGAATGTACCACAAATCCCTGAGGCTTGGTCTATGGCAGATTCCCTAGCTTTGAGTAAGATCCATAGCCATGTAGATTACTTCGCATCAAAATTCGCCTCGAACTTTACCCAACCCCCAGAGGACGTGATTCCAGTGGACAAGGAGCCAGCTACCCCAACCGAAATGCAGCGAACTATTACGGCTTTATTTCGTTTCGAGCTGTTCTGTAATCTATACCGCAAGTCTCCCAATCTCCCTGGATGGAAACAAGAACGTCCTTCGTTCATCGAACGTAAAAAGTTATTCCTTGACAAATTTTCTCCTTGGGAGAATGAGCAGTGGTTCACGATGTATGAGTATTTGTGGAAGCTAGTGACTCAAGGTTGGTGAGTTGCCCAAAATACCGCACATATTACTGATTCTTGAAGCATTCGATGACGTCGCAGACCACGACGTACTATGGGGAAAGCATAAAATAGGATTCTCCCCAAATCATAAGGAGCACTACGTTTCCCTCGGTCTAGCGTGGCTGCATAAACTCGCAATAGCATCCACGTACGACGAACGGTACCAATTGCTTGCTCCGGAAACGGGCGAGCAAGACCCTGATTTTATGAGGAAGACCATCGTTGGCGCCCATGACGAAGTATCTTCGATCCAGCTTCCCGAAGTCACGGAGCATACTATCCTTAACTATGTTGAACTGTCTTTCTTATACGAACCAGATACAGGCCCCTTCACAGCTTGGTGGTGGGCCTACAAAAATGAATTAGATTATTTCATGTACGCCTCGCCGGACCTAAAGGCCCTTAGGAGTACCGGATTCATTATGTTCGATTACGATAGAATCCAGCGACGCAACCTGCTCGAGATTACATTCGACCCATACACAAGATTTAACGAGGAAAAGGAAGCAAGTATTCGAAGTGATGAAACATTGAAAAGGTCGCGCCGCAAAAGGTCGGAAATTTACGATCGTGGAGGTCGGGGCTACTGGAGCGAGGACGATGATTCAAAGCTCATTTGGGGCTGCTCGAGACCTCAAGAAGGTATAGAGCTGTTTCTACCAGGTTGGGGCTATCTAGACACATGGGAAAATGGTGTTCTCATAGACCGAGAACGCTGGGACCTCTATGGCGCTATGGGATGACAAAGAATTATTAGAGGCTTCCGGCCTTCGACGTCTATTCCCCTGAATGTGATTTCGCGAGCTATTATTCTGCTATTGTGGAGCGGCCAATAGGTAAATATTGTACTGCTGACGAATTTGTGAAAGTCGGTCAAAGACAGAGATTCTACGTCTCATGCTCTGAGGTCCGTCTCTACTAGCCTATTGGGATCATCGCTGCTACAGGTCAAGGACACTCTTTCGCTTGATTAGATTCGACCATGCTTCTCCCGGTCATGTATCCAAAAGCTGTCTATATTCCATACGCATGCACACAAGTTGCCGCCACCACCAAGATATGGAAGAACTGATGCGAACAACCCCAGAGCTCAACATTCCCCGGCATGATAGGTTGCGGAAGCCTCGTTGCATAGAAAAGAAGCCCCAAGGATAAGCAGGACTGCCTCGAAGAGAAAGGATGGCATGCCATTTTGCTTGCTCATCTGAGGAATTCCGAATAGTTTGAGTCTGTGGACAAGCGGAGCAAAACCAGAGAAACCTGCTAGCCTGAAGATCGCGACGCGAAGATCTTAAAAGCGACGCCCTTGAAATTTGGGGATTACCAATCCCGTGGCAAAGGGTGGTGACCTGCACTCCTCCCTACTCGGATACCGAACAGCAAAGGCTTGACGGGTCTGTGTAGTCACTCACGGTCGTCTAGTATACCCTCTGCAGCGCAGGCTCGCAGTAGAAGACGATATAGATGCCAGATATGAAGTCACTAAGCGTCAAAATCACGATGCCGACGCACTTGAAGCGCAACCAGAGACCACAAACAGACGATGAGTTTATAAGCGTATGGAAGATGGCGGGAAATCCAAGACAGATTGCTCCAGCGAGAAGGAAGGAGGCAAGCCCAAGCTGATCGCCCTTTAAGAGTCGGGGTACCGGATCTGGCAAAATTAGAATAACAAATTTTCGAAATCCATGACGCAATTGCCGGTAATAGATAAATGTTTGCTGTCTCGCTATGAACATAATTCCAGCTTGAAGAACACAATCTCGCCGAATTAGACTCAAGCCGAGATCCGAATTGAATGTGCTCATTGTCTGATGCCATGTCGGTATGACTGCATTCATTAGGAGCTTTCGAGCGGTGAGCGCGTTTAACGACCCAAATTCATTCAGGTTTGATTCATTATCCAAGGTTAATCATGTACGCGAACTATCTGACTATTGCTACATATGTATCCACAACATGAGTTAGACGGCTATGAAATTCATTTAGCTGAGTATTCCTTCGCTCCATTTATGGCGGACGATGTGAGCAAGACGTCTGCCACTTGATGCTTTCGGATTCTTGGCCGAATCAGCGGAGGCTTCTCTACTGCAGTTGTTCCCAAGTGACAATCATACATTCAGCTCTCTGCTACTATCACAATAATTCAACTGTAAACCTAAATTACTCGTCATTGAAGATCGAAAATAAGCTGCCATGTATGGAGCTTTGGTCTCGGTTTTCTCTCAGAGCCGGGCTATCGATTTTTCGCTATTGCTTTGCTGGATTTCGATGACGTGAAGCGTTTTTGCTTTTCCTGTCTAGGTGTAGACAGATGAAAGCAGGAGATAAGAAGACCTCTGCTCTTTACATTCGAGCAGTAAATCGGTAAAGCTGTACAGTACATTCGAATAAATGTGGCACCCTCTATCCACACCCTTCTGGATCAGAGGGGGGTACAGTCAGACGGAGTAAGGTATTCACAAACAGCTACTCAGTCCTTCGAGCAGATGTATCTTACAGGTCTTTACGACGGGTGTAGTAACGGTAGATATTCAGTAACAGCCTACCAGAAAGCTAGTTCTCCATCATTGGAAATCTAGACACGGCACAGGTTGTGAATCAATTGTATTGATGTAGATGTTCGATGGAGGAGTACCGAAATGCGACTGCTAATCTGCTTCTTAAGCGAAAGCACCAATCAAATTTGGAAGGAGCTAATCTCCCTTTACAGCGCTTTACGCTAGTGTTATCTAATCTTTAGTGCAGGAACTATAGTTGTAGCGGGTGTCGGAGCTGTCTTCTCATCAGATGCGAAGATGGACTTGGGCCTTCCAGACGAGCTGCTGTTGACATTGAAAGGATTTATACCATGCCGAGAGCTCCAGATACGACAATTCGCAAGCCTGCTGAGCGTACGTTCTCGCAGATGTTTTCCCTCAGCGCTAACACTGACGTCTAGTAGGCGACCTACAGTCCATCTACCCTCGTCGTTCATGGCACCGAAGCGACAGGCAAAAGCTCAACAGTCAAGGCTGTCCTAGAAAGTATCGCGACTCCCTACGCAATCGTTCGTACGCAGGAATGCATCACCACACGCCATCTGCTTGAGCGAACAATTTCGGCAGCTCAAGACGCCCTGAACAGTGGGAGGGACGAAAATGACAGACCGCCGGCGGTAGATGGCAGATGCGAAAGTATAAGCACGTTCGTGGTGCAGCTACAGCAATTGCTAGCTTCCGCAAAGAAATTTATATTGGTCTTCGACGGTATTGACCGCCAAAGAGAGGCCGCCCCAACCCTACTACCAGCGATCGCAAGATTGGGGGAACTAGTCAGGCTTCCAGTTTCTTCTGTATCAATGGCGCTGACGAGTTGCAGATACCAAACCTGAGCGTTATCCTCATCGTCACGGTTCCCCGACCCCGACTCCTCCACCGACCTGGTATCCCCCACATTCACTTCCCCGCCTACACCAAATCCGAATCCCTCGAGATCCTATCGCTATCCCCCCTTCCACTGCAGCCACCAGCCTCTAATCTCGTCGTCGACCCGATAGCAAAGCCACGATTCACAGACGAAGACTCCCAATGGCTCTGGTCGCGCTTCTGCGGCGCAGTATGGGACTCCCTCGGCCAAGGCGCCGCGCGCAACATCACCAGCCTTCGCTCCGTCTGCACACGTCTCTGGGCCCCCTTCACAGAACCAATCCTCAAAGGCGACTACGGCGTCCGCGAATTCTCGAAACTAATGGTGCGCAACCGAGCATTATTCCAATCCGAAGATGCATTGACAGAGCGCATCGTCGCCCCAACCACAATGCCTGATCCTTCAAAGACTAAAGTCATTAAGGGTAAGTATCTCCAAACTTGTATCAAAGGGAAGAAGGCAGCTTGCTGACAGTATAACCCAGCGCCTCTAAACCTCCCTTTCTACCCTACCCACCTCCTCCTCGCCGCCTACCTCGCCTCCTACAACCCTCCCCGGCTGGACAGCACCTTCTTCACCCGCGCCTCTTCCCAACGCCGCCGTCGACGCGCACCGGCCACCACGCCTAACCACCGTACCATTAAACACCGCAAGATCAATCGCCGACTACTCGGTCCACAGGCGTTTGTGTTGGAGCGCTGGTTAGCGATTTTCCATGCTATTGTGCCGGATGCCGGTGCTAAAGGGGGGCTGAGAGGCGGCGGGGCGGATGTGATGAGTCAGATTGCTACGCTGGGGAGATTGGGGCTCGTGAATAGGGTAGGAGGTGGGGAAGGGGCGGGGGAGGGACTGGGAGGGGGGAAGTGGAGGGTTAATGTGGGGTGGGAGGTTGTGAGGGGGTTGGGGAGGGGGGTCGGGTGTGAGGTTGAAGATTATCTTGCGGAATGAGAAGAGGAGTGGAGATGCACATCTGAGACTCGGAGTGCAGTGCGGCGGTTTGATGGTTTTCTGGCATAGCAGGAGGGATAATTTGGGTATCAAATACCCTTCGCACTGTATATTCACATGTCTAATTTTGTTCTCCATCATCATATCTTAGATGCTTTTTATGCACAAGCTATCGTCCCTTCCGCCTCCTCATCTCTTCAACCCACCCCCTCACCTTCCCCTTCGGCACCACCAGCACCCTAACAACCCCATCAACGACCTCTCCCATCGCCTTCCCCTCCCGTTCCCCTTGACCCTGACCTAAACATTCCCCAATAGCCACCTTCCTCCCCACCTTGACCAACCCCCCAGCCGCAGTCTCCATAAAACATTCCACGCCCCCAGCCGTATATACCCCCTCCTCGTCCCAGGGCAGCGGGAAAATATACTCCAGATGCTGTTGCAGGGTATCCGTCTCCACGAACGCCTTCACGAAATCGCTCTGCGCCGCCAGCGGGTAGAGGAGCAGGAGGGGGTAGACAACGTGACTGGTCGGCGCGAGCGGGTCAGGCGACAAATGGATCTTCGCATCCTCCAGATCGGGCGGCTGTTTCGTCGTGCGTAGCTTCACCCCCCGCGCTTTTAGCGCTGCGATGAGCACGAGTCGCGCTTTGGCTTCGCGCTCTGTCGCTGCGCGGGCTTTTTGCTGGGCTTGGTCCTGGGCTGTTTCTGCGGCTGTGAGTTTTTGGGAGAGGGTTGTGAGGGCTGTGTTGGAGGGGTCGAGGGCCAGGCCGCGGGTGCAGGCGTCGCGGGCTTCGGGGAGTTTGTGGAGGGCGAGGAGAGCGGAGGCGGAGCGGTAGAAGGCTTTGATGTTGGTTGGGTTGAGGGTGAGTGTTGAGGCGCAATCGAGGGTTGTGGAGCGGTAGTTTTCTGTTTGAGGCTGATGTCAATAGGATTCATCGATGGGGTTAGAGGTGAGGGGCGGAGGAAGCAGGAATAGTGAAGACGCACGTAGCTCAAGGTTACAGAGCGCGCGGTTGATATAGCACGCTTCCTCGATATCCCGCTCCTTCTTTGCTTCGGCTTCTGGGTTGAGGTCCGGCGGAGGCGTCCCATCCTCGTTTGAAGGAGGCACTGTTTGAGGCTGCTTGAGCGCCGCCAGCCCTTTGGTATAGAACTCTTTCCCGTCTTTCCACCGCTTGGCCCGCGCCATGTCGTTCCCTTGTTCTCGGAAATTGTGGGCTATCTCTGCTCTGGTTCCCTCGTATTGGAGTGCGCGCATGGCTTCGAGCTCGAGGTTTTCTTCGTCTACCCTACAGTTCAGATGAATATATCCTACGCCTTCAGAGATGGGCAACATACCATTGGTGGCATCCTCGAGGGAGGTCATGAAGAGCGGGGTCTTGCTCATCATCCCCACGATTTCATCAGCAGTGTGGGAGCGGATTGACTCCATCTGTGGAGGAACCTGAGGGAGATTCGAATCCTCATGTTGGCTTGTGGGCGGCAAAGGAAAGGGCACTGAGGGTGGAACAGTGGACTGCGCAGAGTTTGCGGCGTGTGATGTCGTCGGAGATTCAATCTTAAGGGCCTCCCTAAAATCATCGGGCAGTTCCTCGACGCGCGACATAGTAGACGAATAATTGATGAAATGTTTGATGATTTGATGACTGTGCAGTCTATCGATGAATAATCTATCAATATTAATGACTAAGCCTTGTGGAGTTCAATGGCGTAGACTAAGGTGCGGAATATCTTCCGGGTAAAGCTACCCCGGCTCGCCCGGCCGGCGTCCTCGGTCTGCATGCATGATGGCACTTTGTGTTCTGAATTCCAAAGACGGGTTATACTGGTCCTACTGTTAAATGCATCATTGTATTACTTAGATACCAGTTTCCCCTTTTCATTTTCATGTTTTCCATGGATCATGGTGGGTGGTAAATGGTATGGACTCCATTCCTAGCATTCTCTTCTCCTACGCGCTCGAAGGTGAGCGTCGAATTTTTCTCTTAGTCTCTCATGCTGCTCCTGCTAAGGATATCAACTTGACCACACACTTTGGAATTCCGTGTCCCATAGGATGGCATCGAAGAGGGGCTTTCACGCTTGCGCTTGTAGCTTCCAATCATACTTTTTCTTCATTGAGGTGAGGTCCAAGCAATTTCGTTGATGCGATCGATGATGCGCATTTCCGAACATCCATCCGTCATGCAAGAAGACGGAGATATCAAGCTGCAGTGTCCATATCCGTAGCAGATAATTTCCTTATGTCATTGCGCCGTAACAGGAGTCTATACAGACAAGACTACGTTTTTTCTTTCATTGGATGGATTGCGAGGCGTAATTTCATTGTCGCCATGAAGCTCTGTGTCCAAAGTTTCCTTGTGTGTGTGGGCGTTCAGCTCATCAACTCTGCTCTAGCATCACCAGCTTTGCCCATCCATCAGAATCATACAGCCCTCACCGGCCTCAGCACCAGCAGCCTTGGCGATAAATATCAGTGCTTTGAACCCGAGTTCAAGTTCGTAGATCGTCGAGCAAATATCATGGATTGCTTCCGCGCCGCGGCCTTCCTTCCCAACTTTCACCAGCCGGGTCTTTTCCACAGGGGCAATGACCCTGACAACCCGTTCGCGCTACCATATCAAATGACTATCAAAACATGTCGCATCAAAATCGATTTGGACTTTGGACACCCGGACCAAAGCAGCTGGATCGCAATTAATCTGGCACTGAGGAAAATCATCGATGCTTGTCAGCTAAAACCCGGAGGGTCGAGGACAGGTGGACAGACATGGGCAGGAAACGCAGGCTATATCGTTATCACGGCCGAAAATTCGAAATGGCGGGGAGCGAGTCTCGCTTCCAAGGAGTCTGTAGAAAGGCTGCGTCGATGATATATTATCCTATTCCAATCAGCGGAACCGGGAGGCATGATACTGTAGGCGAGCAGTTATCACATTCACACAATGGACTCGTCGGGCGTGCGTCATTGCGGTTCAGAGGCTCATCAAGCAAAGCCTATGATTGAGCAGCTCTGAATGTCTTGCAAAGCGCAACGGATTGGAGCAAAGAGTTTACATGACAAAATAAAACATTGGGATGAACCTGAATCATCCCATGGCGAGGGTGCATATCAACTTGCTCAACAGTCATGACAAAGCGACATATGTTTTCGAGACTGGAGTGTGGACACATTGTTGCGTGATAGGCGCTCATGAGTCGATCACCTCGAGGTTCACTATTCAAGCAACCTTTTCACATTTTTGGCAAATTCCCAGATACAGGAGTAAGGAATCACCTAATAACTGCAGCAGGTGCAAAACCCTCTCGCACTCAAAGGTACCCAATGACGAACAACTGCCGCCTCCCAGTAATACTTCCTTGTCTGCTGATGCATTCCCGGCTGTGAAATTTATCCGTTCCAACCTAAAAGTACCGACCGATGAAGCGCATCTTCCAAAACACTCATCACACCTACGCCACTAGCTGCCACTCACCCCGCAAGAATATGATATCCCTGTTCAGGGGCTTCTACTGTAAATCACCGGCAATGTCAGTCCGGACGGGAACCAGACGCCCGGATAATGAAACCGCAGGATTCCCGTACTTAATCCTTCACTAAACAACCGCCATGTCAGTATTCATCCTATCATTGACAGCTATTGCCTTCTCAGCTACGAGCGTGGCGACGATTCTGCCTTTTGCGGAGCATACGATTGGAGAATTCATACCTTCAACTTTCCCGGTTGGCTATAAAGATGGGCCAGTTGCACAAGCACAGAGTTGTGCTGCTCTTTTCGACGAATTCGATGCATCAACCTTCACATTGTCTCCCTGGTCATGCGCTCTATCCAGTCTACTCAAAGACAGAGTTCGAAGACAATCCAGCCGATTGCGAGGTGTCATGAATACATATGCTTACTTTGCGGAATATGACGATGGTAATGGCAATGGCTACAAGATCATCTATCCACTTCACCTTTGCCCATCGAGCATTGTAGGTGATTTCGTTTCGCCACATGGAGTTGTTGAACACAATGCGACCTTGCAGTCTATATGGAATTCTCTCTCCAGCCTGTCAGCTGATGAATTATACAAGCACACTCTGGCCGTGGTAGAAGATGCCTTGGACAAAAACGAGGCCGCAATAAATCTGGCTATCTGTGACTCGCCCCCAGGCGCAACGAAAAGGATGCCAAGGTACAACCCGTCCGACGTATCAGGAAAGTGGATGTACACCTTGTCAGGAACCCCTGAGATATTTGGTCTCGCGTATGGGATACTGTATGTCCCCATCGCCAAACCAGATCGTACGACAAACCTCACGGGTCTCCAGCAAACTGCAATAATCGCCACTGCTAGCACCGTGGATACTCTCTATTTCGTGGGCTTACAAAAATTGCACAAGAGAGAAGTCACAAATATCATAGAGACGTTGATTCTGAACTTGGTTGTTTCTGCGGGTCGATCAATCCTTGCGCTCTTCAAACACGTGTGGCAAGGAACATGCATTGGGGCAGCCTCGCTCGCGCAAGCCATCAGTCTTTTGCACTAACAAACACAAGAAAATGCAATGGTTGTTGGCGATGAAAATCAGGCAAATCAACAAGGGATTGAAATGGTACCTCGTAACAATCCTGCAGCACCCCTACCAGATCCACCACAGGTGCAGCTGGGGAATGCATGCAGCTAAAGTTGACACCTAAATAAACGTGGATCTACATAAGCTTTGCGCAAGTGAAACACGTGCTCATACATCTCATCAACTGCAAGCAAGACATAGCAGGGCTTTACGTGGGGGACGAAGCATCGAGTTCCCTTTTTAACCCGGTTTACTGGTTAAACCATGATTTCATCTCATCTGAAACGGTTTAAACCTGTTTTTACCGTAAAATCTCGCTTTAAGGAACACGTCCAAAGCCTGGTATGTAGTATTTGGGTCGTCGCCGCTAGGACTTGCCACACTACCGTTGATATAAATTTTGCCGTGACACCGTTTCAGCCGCGCGGATGGAGCACAGTCAATGATCGACCCGAAACAATTTTTGCATGTCTACGCATCTCCTTTAATAACCGATTCGAGACCTGAGCTGCGGAGCTCCGTGGTTAGATTGTCGAATTCCCGTCATTGAGTGGATCAAGCCTGTCACGGTTCACCCGAGCGCGGTGGCTATCTGCTAGATATACAATAAGTTCTCTTACTACAAGCCGTCAAAAAGCTGTCATGCATGCTTATCTACGCTGATATCTAGTTGGATGTGATTCGCGCCACAGAATCGATGAAGACGAATTAAATCACCATGACACAATGTCAGTCCAGGCAGACTGAGTTCAAATTTAAGTATTTACATATTCTGACTGCCAACGACGACCACCATCAGAATAGCTTCCGCTTCGATTATCAACATCGTTACATTCTCGAAGATAGTGGTTAGAAGAGCGTGCTGTCACGCGACCTCTGAGATCTGGAAAATCGATGACTGCTTCCTAAGCGACCATCCCCACGATGCTAACAGCTCACTCGCCACCTAGTCGTAGGGCTTATAGCTTATCAGGGCATCACAGTGTCTTTTTAATTCTTGCGCATGGGCTACGCTGCTGATCCACGATCTCTTGGGGTCTTTTCGTCCTTCAACTTGTCAGCAATCATAGGAAGCAGAAAGTTGACTTACCTAGTTTAGAGAACCCAGATCCTGTAATACCACGCATGCTGCTGGCGAAATAATCATAATTCGTGCTATTCCTTAGAGCTTTCAAGTGTAACTTGAGGCATTACGATCTCCATGATACACGTAACCGAACAACTTGGATGAAATTGGCCAAGCTCGGGGAAACTTTGGTATCAGTGCTGGGTGCCAACGAAGCCATTGAACAAGGCCGGGCTCCGCCTGTCTGTTAGGTTTGTGGCGTGCAGTATCCTCACCAAACAAAGCTTCATCAACTTTCACATCGATATGGAGATGGGAAATCAATCTTTCAGCAGTGTTCTGGTATGCGCATTTGACGATATCCGCTCAAGCGCAACCTTCAACCAACAGGCCAAGACGCATCACCGACCGTCCTGGTTCTCGAGCGCATGCGCTTGGAAAAGAGTCCGTCATCTACGCAGGATTTCATTGGCCCTTCGTCCAACGTCATGCTCCGTCTTCGGGGTTATTGTGAAAACGCTTCCTTGCAAAACTTTGGTCCCCACCAGCTACCACTCGCAGCCGTAAGGTTCAAGTATCTGTGCTTCACGTACATGTTTGATTTATGGCATGTTGGTCGCAAGCCTTATGCTCAATGGGGCTATTCTTCTCCTACTATCTCTGGTCGGTGTCGTACAATCAATAGCGATCAACCTCACTCGCCCCGAACATAAACCGCTGTGTACTGCCCGATACGAATGGACTGGCAAGTCATATGATCCAAACGACTGCTTGAGGGCACTCCACCGGTTTGAAGACACCGACTTCCGTCACTACAAAGCGCGCGAGTTTGAGTTTTTGACCTATGGAGCCATACCAACAAGTAATTTACCCCGCATTCGGCTGCCCCGGAAATATACTGTTGGGTCTTGTGAAATTGTTATCGCGATGATCGGTTCTTTCGCTCCGGGCTTGCTCCCAGGCCAGACCTTCCGGTCAGAACCCTACCAGCAGACAGATATAAGTAGATTCTCATATCTCTGGTCAGTCGCGGCTTGGTTGGATGAGACATGCCTTGAAAAGATGAAAAATGTGGGATGGATCGCTACGGGAGAGAACTACGACATTGGTGTTTTCGTGTGGGCTACGGGATCTATGATGAACAAGGCAGCAATGAGAAACGTCATATACCGTCATGGCAATGTCACTCTGTTACCAGACACCGAAGTGGCTTGAAAGAAAGTACTGTGTCCTGACGCATGGGGACCGCACAATACTGGGAAAACATGAAATCGTGGAAACGTAAAGAGGAAGCGCTCAGGACCCTGGGTCAGCATAGAGCGACGCGGTCAGGGAGCATTTTCTCCGATCCTACCTGTACAGATCTTCTCCAGATGTTTGGGGAAAGTCCAAGAACAGCCAGAGACATAAAGATACTGCGTCGAGAATATCAGTTCGAGAACTGGCAGAAAGGCGATCTCTGTTACAGATATGTAGGATGCAACGTGCTTATATTCGTAATAGTACTATCTATCGTACATGTGGTGAATGTGAATTATTGTACAGAGTTTGCACGCTAGTCTATAATAGAATAACGTTTTGACATTGTCTTTGATGATGAATTTATTTCAACATTTTTTTTTCGAATTTGCAAAAATATAGAATCATGATGTTTAGTTCATTTCGAGCATGTCGATAAATCGTTGATATTTGAACGAAAATAAAGATTTGATGAAATCGTCGATTGACATGATGTCGATCGTTATGTATTTGAATTCAATGCGATTTTTTTTAATTTCGTTTTTTACATAATAATATACGATATCGACGTGTTTGATGCGATCATAATGTATCGAATTTTCATTGAATGTTTTGACGTTTTGATTGTCAATATTTATCAATATTTTGACGTAATTGTTCGATTGATTTTGAGTTCGTAAATCAACGAATAATTGTTTGAATTAAATAATTTTTTTGACGACGAATAATATGATTATATATTCGACGACGCAAATAAACGTGATCACGATAAATTGAAATTTTGATATTCAATTTATCGATTCGTCGTTTAATAAAAACAAATATATTTCGATGAATTTTTTGAAAATTTTGTCACGAATTCAATTTGCATCGCAATATGTTTCGATGTTTAATTTTTTGTTGAAATTATCGTCGTAAATTATGCAAAAATCGATCGTCGAATTGAAATAAATTATAACACGTTTGATTGTTTTGATATGATTAAAATTGAAATTTTGAACAAATCGATTGATTATGAAAATCGCATTCGTTACATTTGATTTGATTTTTATCATTGCAAACATGATTGAATTCATCATTGTTTGATATTGTTTGATATTTTGATCGATAATTTGATTAACGTTGAAAATTGAATCAAATGATTTTTTCATGAATGTTCGAATTGATTTCGCATTTTGTAAATCGAATTTTTTAACGACGCGTTGAATATATGTTTTTTGATTAAAACGAATTATGTGCATTTCGTGATTTTTGAAAATGATCATATCAAAATAAAAATTTATTGATTTTAGATCAATCATATCGAAAACGTTATTGAGTTTTGTTTTTGTTTTATTAATCATAATTTTATTGAAAACAATGATTTTGATATCATCGATTCATGTAATAATGATAAAATTTTTGAAATCAACATTCGTGACGAATATGTTTTGATTCGCGTCGAAAAAATTGAAAATTAATTTTTGTAAAAGAAATTCGAACAAACGTTTATATCAAAATTTGAGTGATTGTTTCAGATTATACAATGTTTTGTTCAATTTGCAAATAATTTTGTCATTGTCACATTCAATCGAATATTTAACGTAAATATTTGAATTAATGAATTCGTATAAAAACGCGATTTTCACGTTCATTTGTTCAATTTTCAAATTCAGAAAAACGACAACGACGAATAAAATTCGAAAAATCATTGATTTGACGACGAAAACAAAAATTTGATCAAAATCAATGTCGTATTGTTGTAAAAAATCTTTAACGCATCATTTAATTTTGTATCGTATTACAACGTCATCGACATTGCGTTTGAATTTGTAAATTCATTTATCGTTCAACGATTTTTTTTCATCGAACGTGAAATTTACTAGATTTCAAATGTGATTTTTCGATAAAAAATCGAATTCTTTTTCATTGTTTTTAATCATTGTGAGAAATGAGAATTTCGTGCGACGTCGTTGTAATTATTTAATTTTTTTCGTCGATCGTCAACATTGCTATGAATTTTTCGAACGAAAAAACGTCGATGTTTTCGACGTAATCGATCAACAATGAAACGAAATTGATCGTATCAAATTCAACGTTTGTAATTGAAATTGATTGAAAATCAACAATGTTGTTGAACAAAACAATTAAATCATTTGAATTTGAATTTCAATTTGCGAACAATTCACGCATTGCTAAATGAAACATCGTGAAATTGACAAAAATTATGACATTGTAAACGATAAAATTCATAGAAAAATTTATTCGAGTTGTTTTTCTGTTTGAACGCATTGTAACGTATTTTGAAAAAAATTTTGAAAATTTTCTGTTGTTGTGACGTCATTGATTTTTGTATAATGATATTTGAAAATTTGATTTTGATATGTGATCGAATTTCAATGTTTTGAAAAATTTGAAATTGAATTTTTTTTTTTTGCAATGAACTTCTCAATGTGAATAGCAAAAAAGTTCATCATTGTTGAATCAACAATTGATTCGATAAAATTTTCATCGAATTCGATATCAATTTTTGATGTTGATTTGTAATTATAAATATCGAGATTTTTGACGCGTTCGATTTTTTGATTAATCGATATATAAATTCGATAAATGATGTCATCGTTATATTCGATGAAAATTTTTTTTTCGACGTTCGATTTCAAATGATTTTTGATTTTTTTGTTGATGACGACGTAAACGATTGATTCGAATGAATACATGTTCGTCAATTTCGAGAATTGTTCGTAAATATTTTCGAACGATAATTGATTTTTCAAATACGAAATTGAACGTCGATTTTTGATATACGTCATTGCATGTGTGATGTTTGATCACAAAAAATTCGATATGTTTTTCGTCAATAACGTTGTTTTGATCATGATGATGAGAATGCGTTGATGTGTTTCGATTACATTATTGACGTTTTGAACATTTGTTGAAATTGAATTGAATTCAATATTTTGATTGTCAAAATAATTGATTGATTGCGTGTTGCGAAATTCGTTGTCATAATTTGTACGTACGATTTTGACGTCAACATCGAATTGACGTTTGATTCAATTGATGTATTTGATAAAACATTGTAATCATTCGTGTTTGTTTTTGACGATGTATATTTTCGTTCAACGTAATTTGTCATCGATGATACTGATATAATAGCGCTCATTTTCAAAATTTTCGATCGTTATTGATACTAAATCAGTGTGAATAATATGAAACGTTTTTTCGACATGATGAATACTTTTTCTATTCGATTTTTTTTTTGTTTTGATTAGTTTGCAAACATCGCAATGATTATTTTTGCAATCGTTTTGATAAAAATGATTCAATTTTTTTAAATATTGACGTAATAAAAAAAAACTCATGTAATTCAAATTTCGATGTCATACGATAAACGACAATAATGATGTTGTTGACAATATCATGAATCGTGTTTGAATAAACGTATTATTGATTAACTAGACGAAAACAATAAGTTTGCAAAAACAAATAGATACAAAATGTTGAAATTGCAAACAATGTACGACGTCAAATTTCAAATCACGCTAATTTCAACGTAAAATTAAAGCATAATTCGTTGTTCGATCACATATCATATCAACTATTTATTTGTTAAATCTATTTGTCAAACATATTCGTAACATTATTTTTCTTTTTCGCGAACGTCGTCTCGACGATTCGTTGTTGTTTCGAAATTGAAAAATTTTGTTGAAAATTTTGTTAATTGATTTGAATGTTTGCAAAATTCAAAAATTTCACGATCATCATTTTTCATTTTCAAATGTCTCGTTATTGTTTCAAAGTTCGATAAAATTTGATAACAATTTTTGAAAATGTTTTTGACACGATTCAACTTTTCATGCGACGTAAATTTTGACTGTAAATAACATCGAAACGATAACGAAAACTAAAAATTGCGAAAACGTTGCGAGAATGAAATCGAGATGAATATATTGAATTCGAAATTTTCAAATTTTAATCGAATGTAATCTCGATTAATGTCAACATGACGATTTTTTTTCGAAAACGACGACGATTCGTTGCGAAATCTGATACGTTGACGACGTTTTGAAATATTGAAATCAATGTTTTAAACGATTTTAAATTTGCAATCGTGAAATGAATGCGATGAAAATCGTTCATCACGTCACGAACATTATCAAATTTTTCGTTGTCGACATAATATCATGTTCGATTATGCGATCAACTCGATCAATTGACACGATACTGAAAACGATTGTAATGATATCGAAATTTCAAAATATCGTTCATTTCTCACTCGAAATTTTCGTTGATTATGACAAACTCAAAAATTCATTGATTTGATTTTCGAATGAATTTCGAAAATTTTTGCGCAAAAATCAACAATGAAACACATCGTAAATATGCATAATTTCAAATAATTCGAGTCGATATGAATTGCTCATACGTTGTAATATTTGATAAAAATTTAATTTTTTGTCATCGAATTTGTCAAACGATTTGATCGTTTTGATGTTTCGTCGATCGAAAAAAACGAAATTTTTTTCGACGTATTTTACGATTTTTCGATGTTTGTTGATTTGAATTGTTATACGTTTTTGAATCATTTTTGCATAATTTTGTACGTAATTGAAAATATTTTGCATCGTGTCGATAATATTTTCTGTTTTGACGATCAAAAATCGTTTTCTCGTCGTAACATACGAGATAAAATTTAATGAAAAACTCATACGAAAATGAAAATCTTTATTGATGAAAAATGAAAATAATTTTGTTGTTGCAAATATTGCGTTGTTGTTTGCAAATTCGATCATAAACAATCAAACGTTTCAATCGTTTTGCATGTAATTGCAATATTGTCGCAATTGTTTTTCGATATTTTGATTGATTTTTTCGATTTGCTCATCGATTTCTGAATAAAAAACGATGAAAAATTTACATTTGATGTCGAAAATTCGACAAAATGTTTGTCAAACGAGCGATATGAATTAAAAATCTCGATCAAACGTTATCGAGAAAAATAGTTCGTGTGTACGAAATACGTAATTGATGAATATTTTAATCGTGATTTCAATATTGATATTTTCGTCGTCGACGATACAAAACACGTAATGACGTTTTTTGTTAAATTTATCAATTATCGTGCATATGACATTATGATCGTGAACGTCGAACAATTCGATAATGAAATTCATTGATATGTCGATTCAACGTTGCAAAAATATGATCAAAAAAATAAATAAATCATTTTTGCGATTTTTGAAAATTTTCGTGCGTTGATATTCATGACAATTACGTACGTATCGACGAATCGTTTTGCGCATGTTAAATCAATAATAATCGCGACGTATAAAATTTTTCATGCGATTAAAATTTGAATGTTTCGAAACAGAAAATTCATGAATTTCTTTGAAAAAATCAACGAGTAAAAAAACATCGACGAACATTCAAAATCGATTTTCTCGATACAAAACGTCGTTTTTTTCAATACAGTCTCGTAAATCAATTTCATTCATTGAAATGAAATTTTGTTCGATGATTTCACGATAAATCGTGCAATTATCGTCAATTTTGTTGACAACAAAAATTCGTTCATAAATAAATTCGTCAATTTTCATCGCGTGAATTTCGAGTCGTTTCGAAATAAACAATATTTGTTTTCGATATTGATGTCGTTCGTCAATATCGTTTTTTGATCGTAAATCAAACATACGAATCAAAACATTTGTTTTAACGTTTTGAGTTTCGAATTGAAATTGAATGACAATATTGAATTTCGAGAAAATTTCTGTTCAACGAGTTTGACGAGAAATTAATTTTTTTGACGTCATGAAAATTTTCAAACTTTTGTGATCGATGAAAATTTTGATCGATTTTTCAATGTTTTCAAATTCAAAACGTCAATGTTTTAAACAACGAATAATGATCAACAATTTTTTGTTATAAATTTCGTAATTGCATTCGATTGAAATCATGTTGCGATTATAAAAAACAACGAAATGCAAAATTTTTTCGTCGTCGTATTGAAATAATATTTTCGCATTGACGTAATCAAAAAAATCAATTTTCAAAATAATTTGTTTGATTCGATCGTAATGTCGTAATATGAAAATTTCGATCATCGTTTTTTTGAAAAAATTGAAAATTTTTTCGATTTCAACAATTCATTCGAAATTCACGAGCTTTTTGATCATTCGAATAAAAATTCGAATTTTTTTCGAAAAGTCACGAATGAATCGTCTGTAAAAGTTGACGAAATTCACGAAAATTTGCATTTTTTTCAAATTTGTAAAACGTTTTCAATCGACAATGATTTTTATTTTTTCGAATTCATGCGAAAATCATTCATCGATAATATGACGTTCAAAAATGTTATTTTTTTTTGAAAAACTCGCACTTTTCAATATTCATTTGTAATTCGACTTTTGAATTTTTCAACATTTTACGAACGTGAACGATGTGTTTCTTTTTGAATTTGTTGTAAATGAAAATATCATTTAAATAAATTTGACAAAAATCGTTCAGAAAGTTGAACAACAAATCGTTAAATGTAATGTTGTCAATTCGCGAATTCGTTGATCAATTCGAAAAATAATACTCGATATTTGTACGATTTCATGAAAATAACGAATGTAATGAATTTTTCATTTTTTTCATTCATTCGAAATTTGTTGAAAATCGATATGATATTCAGTTTGATCAAATATTTGCAATTTTGCATTTTAATTAAAATTTTTCGATCAAAAAGATGAAATATCGATTGCGTTTCGTGATGTGATTAAATCGTCGATAATTTACACACAAACGTAATTGATCATTTGATTTGATTACAAATAAAACGAACGAAACGTATGCTGTTTGATTGAATACAATGAAATTTTTTGAAAATTATTTTTCAAATATTTTTGAGTTTTGAAATTTGAATTCGAACAAAAAATATATTCGACTTCGAAACAATGTATTGTTATCGTTTAGAAATTCGATTTTGTGATCGTAAATTCGATACGACGACAATTCAATTGTTTTTTGAAAATCGAATACTTTTGACAAATGTTTGAAATATTTCGATATTTTTTCATTATACGTTCAAAAATCGATTTGATTTGTTCGTGTTTCAAAATCTTTTTGATTATAACGACAATTTTCAATCATTCAAAATTTGTTCGCAATGTTTTGAATGCGAAATCGATTTGATTGATCGTAATGAAAAAACATTGCATTTTTTGTTTTCGATTTTTAAAATCGACGAATAAACAAAAGAAAATCGCATCAATTATCGCGATATTCATCAAATCGTTTGAATTCAATTTCGAAAATGAAAAAATTTCGAATTGTTGTTTTTTGATTTTTCAACGTTTATTGCGTTGCTTTTTCAAATTTTTTTTTTGACGAATGTCGCTTTCGTAATCGTTGTGATATCAATTTTTGAATGATTTGATTCAACGACGAACGATTCGTTATTTTGATCGATTTTCGAATGAATAAAACAATCGAAACATTTTGAATCGAATACGTTTAATTCGTTTTGTACATAAAGCGTTGAAAAACTAAATTGCGAACGAAATAAAATCGTATATCGAAATTTTATTGCAACAATATGTTTCGCGTTATTTGTTTTCGATAAATGAACATCGCGACGTCAATTAAATACGTTTTATCGACGATTTGAATCAAAAGTTTTCAAACGTCGAATCTGCATTGTTTTGATGAATATATTGTCATGATGATTACATTTGAACGATTTGAAAATCAATTTATCGTAAATCATATTCAAAATAATTTCATGTTTGTTCATTCACGATTTTTTTAAAATTATCGAATGATTGTTCAAATCGATGATGAACAAAGAAATTGTCAACTCGAAATGCAAATCAATTGTCAATTTGAAATAAATGACATGAATTATTGAAAAAATTTAACGATCGTCGAATTCGATAATGAATTTCGATTTTAATAAAAATACGAAATTCATGTTCAACATGTTGCATACAAATTGCGCAATTTTTTTATTAATGAAAACATAATCAATTGCATCAATGTTTATTAAAATTTCTAATTTATGTTTATTATCGTTAAATGACAACGTACAATTGATGACTAAAAATCGTTTAACAAAAAAATCAAACAATTCGTCATGATGAATAGAAAAAATTCTTAAACATTTATCAATCGCGTTTTTGATGTGAATTATCAATTTTTCGAATTAAATTCGCTCGATTCGTTGATCGTTTCATGTTCATGTAAAACATTTGCATTTTGTGTCAATGACGTTTTTAATATTTGTGAACGTTCGAGCATTTTTTTTATACGTGATCGATTTCATCGCATGTAAAATATTTGTTCGTGACGATCAATTTGTTTGTCATCGAATCACGAATTTTGATTTCAACGTTAAAATGAAAATGAGCGACAAATTTCACGAAAAGAATCGAAATAGCAAATTTCGTAAAAAACATCGAAATCGAAACGACAAAAATTGATTTGAACTGAAACAATTCAAAACGTTGTTGACGTGTCGCGATTTTTTTTTTCGAAAATTCGATTGTCGATTGTATATTTGTTGCAAAATGATTCGAATTTCATCGAACGTGATGAATTCACGTGAATATACATTCATCGTTTTTTTTAAATTTCAAAAAATTTTGTTCATCAATTTCTCGATTTTGATGATTTCGTTATAATCAATTGAATTGCTAAAACGAAAAAAAATGAAATAGAAAAATTGAAAATTTTGAGTATTCATGATCAATGTTCGAAATTGATTACGCATATTGCGTTTGAAATTAAAATTTTCGTAAATAATGTTCAAAAATTTCAACATCATATGTCAAATTTTGAAATGATTCATATCAATGTTACGAATCGATTGTATGTGATCATCGACATCATTTTCAATTCAATTAATCACAATAATGATTGCGATCATGTTCGTGTCGTAATGATCAACGTTGATCGTCATTTTATCGTGTATTTTTGTTTTTCAAACACGTCAAATAGATTTTACTTCATCGATGAATTTAGAAAAATCTGAATGTGTTTTGAAACGTCGTTTGTTTTTTTGAAAAAATTAATTACGTTGATTTTATCGTCGCTTTCTTCATCTTTTTTCAGAAAAATGTAATTTTTTTGTTTGATCAGAAATAGATCACGTTGTTTTTCGTATTCGCTTTTCAAAATATTCAATTCTCGACGAATTTCATCTAGTTCGACATTCGTATTGATCAACTCATCACGATCAACGTTGACAATTGTAAGAAATTCAGAATTCAAAATTTGCAAAAAATGCGAATCGCATCTCGACTGTTAAAAATTCAAATCAAATCATGCAGATTCGAAACATCGAGTCGCTTATATCACGAAACGATCAATTTCATCATATCAACAACACGAATCGCATAATGATTAGCGCATTGATATTCATGCGCAAAAATTCAAAGATTCGTATCATTGAATAAAAACGTTGATATAATGACAAATTTGAAAAATAATTAATTTTGCAATTATTAATTTAATCATATTATTGTTTTTGTTATACATTTTTGATGTTCAAATGTTTTACATTTTAATAATTATCATAATTATCAAATTAAACATCATTCGTGTATAATTAAATATTTTCAATGATTTTTCGTGTCATTATTTTTTTGTTCGATAACGAAAACATTTTGTCAAAATTTGATCGAAAAACAAATCAAATCGAATGAAAAATTTATAATCGACAACAAATAAATTTAGTCATTAAACGTTTCAAAACATCGCGAATTTTTGTTGTTTCGATCATTCAACGTTCGAATAAATTTTTTCATATCAAAACGATTGATCAAATTTCAAACAAATTCGAAAAAAATTTTTATGTCGAATGAATAATATACGTTCGAATCATGAAAAATCAATTCGATTAAAACGATTGCGACAATTACGCATCGAATTCGAATCGTTTTAAAATTTTATATGTCGAAATTTTTTTGAAAAAGAAAACAATCGCTCAATTATTGTGACAAGCGAAACGTACTAATTATTCACAAAAAAAATATATTTGAAAGAAATTCAAAAACTTTTTCAAAATCAACATCAAGAGAATTTTCACACGAAAAAAGAACATCTACGATAAATATTTGAAATATAAACAGAATTTCAAACAATCAATCATGAATTACGATGCTCATCGAGTTGTTTTACGAGCAAAATTGATTTCAAAATTCAAATCAAATGCAAAAGTAAATTTTTCGAACTTTATCAAGAATTTACGTGAAAATCATCGAAATTTCGTATATGATCACGATTTGAAAAACAAAACGACAATATTGAATCGTCTCAAATCTCGCGAAGATCGTGATGTCAAAAAACGATTGACAATAGCAACAATAAACTCGATATCATCAAAAATAAACAAACGAATGATTTTAACAAACGAAAACGAAATAACGAAAATTTCGAAAACAACGAAAACAAAATCAATAAAACGATCAATTCGAAAAACAATAAAAACGATAAAAAATTCAAATCAAATAATTTTAATCGAAAATCAATCAAAAACAAAAACAAAAACAACAATAAACTTTATCGCTTTATCAAAATCGAATACGAAAACATCAAAATCAATAACAAATGTTTCGATTGCGATCAAACAAATTGCAACTGAAAAATTTATAAAAACAAAAAATCAAATATACACTCGAAGAAGATAGCATTTGACTCGAAAACAAAAAATTAAACGATTTGACTATTTTCGATCAAATTGACATAATGAAAAACACTTTAACAAACAGCAACAATGAAAACGAGTTCTCGTCGACGATTTCTAGTATCAAAAATGTCAAGCGACGTCAACGAAAACTACGCATGACTAAATGTAACAAACATACGATCAAAATCAATGATATCGAGATTTTTGCAATTGTCGATTCAAAAGCAAAAATTAGTCTGATAAATAATGTTTTCGCTAAAAAATTCAAACTAGTTTCATTCAACGTTTTTACATGCGAAATCATGATCGTGAATAATCTTCGAATCAAATCGTATGACGTCTATTTCGTACGACTGAAAGTTTCGAATGAAAACGACATCAATCGTTTTTTCAACGAAGCTTTCTAAAAGTCGATTTGTCATGAAATATTTCGTTGAATTTGTCATGAATAAAATTATCTGAAACAAATATGAATTGAATCGTCGACAAAATCAAATTTTGACATTTGTCGATTTTCAATCTTTTTCATCACGAATCGTATCGAGAAAATCGAGTCGAAAGAACTAGTCATTAATGTGTTGAATGATAAAAGAAAACGTTCGTTATGTTCGTACGAGCGTTCAACGACGAAAAAAAATTGATTTAAATGAAATACATATCGAGCGACGAGCTCAAATAAATTCAATTCTACTGAAAATAAAAGAAAAATCAAATATCAAAATCACGATATCTGAAATTCTGAAAAAATTTGTCGAAATCATCGAAAAGAATAAAATTTACGAATTATCGAATCATGAGTCTAATGATCACTCAATAAATTTGAAATCGAACAAGAAATTTCTTTACGATTTTATATATTTTTATTTGAAGATGAGTTAACGATATTGAGAACTTATTTTGACAAACATTTGAAAAATGATTTTATTCGATTTTTCACGTTTTTCGTCGAAGTTTTCATATTATTCGTCAAAAAAAGAACGAAAGTCTGCGATTGTGTGTGAACTATCGAGATTTGAACTTTTTAATTATTAAAAATAGATATTTTCTGTCGCTGATAGATGAAAGTCTCGATCGTTTAAACAAGATTCGCATTTATACAAAATCGATATGATAATCGCATACAACAAACTGCGTATCAAAAAAAAACGATGAATGAAAAACGACGTTTCGAACACGATATGAGCATTTTGAGTATATCGTTTTATTTTTGATCGTTTCGATTTCGATTCGCAACGTTTCAGAATTTTGTCAATAAACTTTTTGCGAAACGATTCGATTTTTTGCGTCATAATATATCTCGATGATATTGTTATCTATTTCATGAATCGCGAGCAGCATATTGAGAACGTCAAATGAATTTTACAGCGTCTCAAAAACAACAAATTCTTCATCAATAACGATAAATGCAAATGATTCATCGATAATATCGACTTTTTGAATTTCATTGTTTTCTCGAAAAGTGTGCAAATGTAACAGAATAAAATAAAAACAATACAACAATGATTTGTTTTCAAAAACGTATTCGAAATTCAGAACTTTCTGAATTTGTGTAATTTCTATAGACGTTTCATTAAAAACTTCAGTAAATTGACGTTATTTTTAATATTCATGTTAAAGAAATTCGCAAAATTTTATAAAAAGAAATATCAAACGCAAACGTATTTCGAATCGAAATCGAAATCGAAATAAAAACGATCGTCAAACGATTTTCTAATTTTTGAAACATACGAAGTCTTCAAACATTTGAAAAACGTTTTTGAAAACGTTTATTTTTTACAACATTTCGATTCGACAAAATCTATACGTGTAAAAATTGATGTTTCGAACAAAATTATAGATGATATTCTCGATCAGTCGAACGATAAAAATCATTGACATTTTGTAATTTATTTTTCGAAAAAGTTGATTTCGATCGAGTGCAATTACGAAATTCACGATAAAAAATTTCTGATTATAGTATTCGCATTCAAACAGTGACGTCATTATTTCGAAGAAGTCAAAAAACAAATTTTCGTTTTGACAGATCATCGAAATCTCAGTCGTTTTATGTTGACAACAAAACTCATTTTCAAACAAATACGATGAATTTAGAAATTGTTTCGATACAATTTCGTCATCGATTATCGTTCAAACAGCAAAAATTTTGCAAACGATTTGTTCAAACGATTTGATCATATGACGATCATTGAAAAAAAAAATTGAACAAAATCGTCGAATCTTGACGCAATTGCGAAAATTTTTGCAAACAAATACGATTCAAATTTGCGTCGATGCGATGCAAACAACAATGCAAAAATCAAATCATAGAAAAATTATAATTCAAATAAAAGATTTCTATCAACGAGATGATAATTTAATAGAAAATTTCGTTTTTTCGAAATTTTCTTTCATCAAAATGTTTGATCATCGACGAATGAAAAATTTTAAATGTTGAATAGTGCATTCGTTTTGCAATCAAAAAACGAAACGATTGCGCGAAAACATATTCAAAAACATGATACAATATATGTCATCGACGAAATCATCGACAAAATTGTTGAACGAATTCGTTCATTGTTGATAGAAAATTCATGTGCGATGCAAATTAAACAAAAATTAATTATTTTTGTTTCGTCGCACTCGTTTTGAAAAAACGAAAACGAAATATTTTGACATGATGATTGTTTGTATGTGTCGTCGAATTTTAAAAAAAACGTCATACATGCGAATCATTTTGACAACTTTTTGATCGAACATTTCGAAATGAAATTGTTTTGCTCGAATTAATACGTCGAAAATATTATTGATCGAATCAAAAACGAAATGATCGACAAAACATCGGCGCGATTTCAACATACGGCGCAAATCAAGAAATATTGCGAGACGTAAATTTTGCAAACGAAACAAGACATCTCGTCATAAATCATATGAAAAGCTATTTTCTTTTTCTATATTCGAAACGAATGAATTGATTTTACAATGAACTTCGCAAATCGAAATCTATTCGAAAATAAGCGTGAAACGAAACTGTATATGTTCGAATACTTGTGATAATGAATAGATTGACGAAAATGACTACATTTTCGTCACAAAGACAATAAATGCAAAGAATTTTGTCGAGATATTGATACGCGAAATAATAAAATTTCATGAATTTTTCTCATCAATAACAACAAATCGAAATTCAATTTTCACGTTCAAATATCATGATGCGTTGTATCATGCATTTCGAATAAAATTGCGAATGTCGACAACATATCATTCACAAACGAACGAACAAACAAAACGACAAAATAATATAATGAAACAATATTTTCGAACATTCGTCAATTTCGAACAAAACAATTGAATTGAATTGTTTTCGTTGACGAAATTCGCGTATAATAATATCAAACATGTTTCAACGCAAATGTTTTCGTTCGAAATCATGCAAAATTATATTTCAAAAATGTCGTTCGAAAATTCTGCAAATCTCAAAGCTAAATTCAAATTTGTCGATAAACATGTCAAAGAGTTGTGAAACTGATGAACGTCTGCTCAAAACGAATTTGATTTATGTTGAAACAACAAATCAAATATAAAAACGTCAAAACAAAAGTTCAAAAGTTCAAAGTCGACAATTATGTCAATGTTAACGACAAAAATATTCGACAACAACGTAATAAAAGTTCGAATGAAAGTTTTTCGAATCATTCAAAATATTCAAAAAAATAAAAAATCAAATTTATCGTATAAATATATTCAAGAAACTTTGACGAATTCATAATGTTTTCATGTGTCACTTTTGAAAGAAATTAAAACTAAAAGAAAAAAAAAGTTTCGTTAGAATTCGACGTGTATCACTTGATGGCATTTGACATTGAAAAACGAAACAACAAATGAGATATATGACGTCGAAACAATAAAAATAACAAGATTTTCAGAAGATCAGATTTCAGAAAAATCGACATTGAATCAAATTTTTACTATTTTATTCGTTGAAAGAACTATGAAAACGTATTTGAAAACATATCGATGTCCCAAACATTTGAGAAATATGCTACGAGAATTTCATACGAAAAATTCGAAAAAACGATATCAACAAATTGACAAACAAACGACGTGTTCGACGTATTTAATATATGCAATCTTTTTGTTGAAACAATTGATGAAAAACAAAATCGATTATTATGTTATTTTGTGTAAAACTTACGTCTAGAATTTACGACGCAAAAGAATGAATCGTGTCAAAATCATTTTCAAAATTGCTTTTCGATTTAATCGAACGTTGAATATTGTGAATGTGAAAAGAATTTCGAAATTTGATATATCGAATGCGATCGCGTCTAACGATTTCGACGCTTTTTCGCGTTTAAACAAAAAAATCGATAAAAATAGAAAAATATAAATTGAAAAAGAATTCAAATTTCTTTGTCATTCAATTAGTTGTCAATCATCATATCGAGAATCGTGAATGATACGAAATCAAATTCTCGATATTGAAAACAACAAACAGTAAAAATCATCAATTATGCTTTTTTGAGTCATTCACGAAAATGATTTTCAGATTTTTAACGCAAATTGACTATGAATCGAAAAAATGATATTCGATGCGAAAATCACGATCACATGATTTTTCAAATTAAAATATCTGAATGCGAAAATCGCGATTACAACGATTTTTCAAATTTGATGAATACAATATATGCGCAAGTTTGCAACTTCAACAGTTGATTCAAATCAGATTGATATATTGTTATCTCAAGAAATTTCGATTTTTAAAAGAAAGCGCGTGTAAAAAATTCAAAATTGAAAATTTGCAGAAAGTGCGAAATTTCGATTGTCAAAATTAAATCAAATCATGCAAATTCGAAATCGAATCGTTTATATCACGAAACGATCAATTTCATCATATCAACAACACGAGTCGCATAATGATTGGCGCATTGATATTCATGCGCAGAAATTCAAAGATTCGTAACAAACTGGAATAAATCGACGTTGATATAATGAAAAAATTTGAAAAATAATTAATTCTGCAATTATTTAATTATCATATTATTGTTTCTGCTATAAATCTCTGATCTCAAATGTCTTACAACAATATTGTACAAATTTTGATATTGAGTCAAAACGTTCAAATAATTGTCACGATCGATACGTAATCGATCAAATTTCTTTAAAAAATCGACGATTTTATGATTGATTAAATCATTTCAATTGATCGATGATGACGATATTCAAAAAATGAATGATTTCGTCATTTTCATTTTTATGAACTCGATCGTTGATACAAATCGACGACGTTTGAATTGATCAACGAAATTTTCGTCAAAAAAATTGTCGTTAATTTTATCGGCACATACGATTCACGTTGACAGCGTTTTGAAACGTTGTTTCATCGAAATAGAAAATTCGAAAAAATTGTTTCGTGATGACTTCCCGAATCATAATTGAAAATGAAAAATTGAAAATGATAAAAAAAAAAATTAAGTCATGTCAATTTTCGTTTCTATCGTCGATTGCGTGAAAATTCGATTTGTTATTTCACGATTTTCGTCGGAAATGTTTCGTCCAAAAAAATTTTTGATCGTTTGTTTTGATAAGCAAAGTTTTCGTCGTTTGTTTCGTGAAAAATTTATTTGAAATTTTATTTTTGACATTCGCGTATCGACGGCGATAAAAATTAATTATTTAATATCATGGGCTCGTGTTTGACAAACGTATTATTAGTTAATTAAACAAAAACAATAAATTTGCAAAAACAAATAGATACAAAATGTTAAGTACGAAGCAATGTGCGACGTCAAATTTCAAAGTCGTTCATTTCAACGTAAAATTAAAGCATAATTCGTTGTTCGATCACATATTATATCAACTATTTATTTGTCAA